>PVJI01011623.1:0-52946 GCA_004026765.1 Micronycteris hirsuta | reverse complement strand
TTTTGATTTTTGGAAATAGTTCTTAGAGCAAAATGGTTCTATCACATATACCTTACTGTGAACTTAGGATTCACAGTGCAAGTTGGATTGTATTTCTGGTGTTCATTCTCAGCTTTTGCATTCAGTGAAGTTATTTCGAGAGCTTATTGCCCCAGGCATATAGAACTAAAAGAAAAAGCAATGTGCCCTTAAAAAAAAATCCCCCCTGCCCCTTCATTTTCAGAAGAAGCAACTTATTCTATTTTTCTGAAGCATTGGGTTGCCCAGATCAGGACAAATACTGCCGTTTTTGAAAGATTTTTTCCCCCCTGAGTTTGTAAAGGAGTTAGGATCAGCTGAGATAAATCACTGTTAACAGTTCTTGTAGTCCTTCCTGGTCTCTTTGGGATTTGCAGACTGCATTAAGTACAAGCCTTGTTGTTAAGTTTTGAGTGCATGATTCTGCTGAATTTGGTTTATGTAGCTTATCATGTGAGAATAATTGTGTTTAAATACTCCACCTGGAACCGGCTTAAATGTTGATCACATTTGTAGTGGAACAAAATGACCAGGACTGTTAGTATCAGTTGTTACATCCCTTTGCCATCTACTAAATTAAAAAGAAATTTGAGCCCAGCCGGTGTAGCTCAGTGGATTGAGCACGGGCTGGGAACCAAAGGATCCCGGTTCGATTCCCAGTCGGGGCACATGCCTAGGTTGCAGGCCAGGTCCCCAGTGAGGGCCATGTGAGAGGCAACCATACATTGCTGTTTCTCTCCCTCTCTGTCTCCCTCCCTTCCCCTCTCTCTAAAAATAAATAAATAAAAAAAAGACAAAAAAAAGAAATTTGAGAGAGAGAAAGAGAGAGAGAGTGTCGATTTGCTTTGATTTATTTCTCATGTTAAATGAATAATGTAAAGAAGTGTTCTGGCCCTGGCTGGTGTGGCTCAGTGGATTGAGCACGGGCTGGGAACCACAGGGTCCCGGTTCGATTCCCAGTCAGGGCACATGCCTGGGTTGTGGGCCAGGTCCCCAGTGGGGGCCACGTGAGAGGCAACCATACATTGATGTTTCTCTCCCTCTCTTTCTCCCTCCGTTCCTTTCTGTCTAAAAATAATAATAAAAAAAATCTTAAAAAAAAAAAAAGAAGTGTTCTGGGTTTTTCTGCTTGGTTGGCCTTATTTTGCTTTTAAAAAGCCAACTTTCTTCACCTGACAAAGCCAAAGAGAAATTATGTCCTCATGGCATAAGCATCGTACCTTTTTCTTTAATGCTTACATCAAGTATAATGCATATATCAACAAATAATAAGCATCATTGTCCTTTTGAACTAGAACAACAGGTCACTTGGAGGAGTCACAGTCCTTGCTTTGAAGGCCTTCCTCTTTGGTGGTGTGCGCCTCATGCAGGGGGATTGTGGGGCAGGAGGTTGACAGGCTTAGAAGGAGCCGTCAGGGAAGGACAAAATGTAAACACACACTATTACGACATAATGTGACAAATAGGCCAGTTGCTTTCCTTCTCTGAACTGTGATAGCGTGCCGTACATACTTTTGTTTTCCTGTTCCTCACACTTCATTTATTTGCCTAACTAATGGTAACTGTGTAGTCGAAGTGAACTCCTCCTCCAGTCTGATTCCATTGGGCTTGTGTTGGGCCGGTACTATTTAACTTTGCACCCTCTTTGCCGGGAAGGGCTCTTCACGCAGGGCAGGTGTTCGGTATGTGTTTGAATTGGGCGAAGTGCTTTGTGCTCACTGGTGGTAGCGCACAGGGAACCACTGACTCTGGGAATTTGTCCAAAAGGACAGTTCGCTTGTAGATCTCTGATGGAATTTACTTTAAAAGGTTTGTAACTTTTCTTTGTACTCTGTTAATTCTTGAAGAGCTGGGAGGTTTATTGTGGATTCCAAAAAGTGGTTCCGATTTATAAATTTTGTCCCGGTCTTTTGCTGACATGATTGACTGCTGGACAACTTTATTTACACTCTGGGTGTTCCTCACAGTGTAGAAGAACAGACCTTCTTTGAAGATAGGTAAATTCGAGTTCAAATCCCCATACTTCCACTGACTAGTGTAGCCTTGAGCAGGTCATTTAACTTCTCAGAGCTTGGCTTTTCTGTCCTGGAAGGTGTAGTAGCTACTTTACAGTGTTTTTAGGAATAAATGGAATTGTGTGCCTAACATTAAGTAGGTGTCTGTTACCTGTAATGATAATAACTTTGATACATTTTATGTGACTTAAAATGCATTTTTAAAAAGTCTGATGCTTTGAGTGTAGGAGTTTAGCTATTTCACAAATAAGGAATCCTGAGAATTTAGTCTTAATTACATGCAGTTTTTTTAAGGTGTTACTTGGACTCAGTGTTTATGGAAACAACTTTTGCTTTCTCAATCACCTGTTAGTCTTTGAGGGGGACTTGCAGAGCGGCTTGGTTGGGTAGAACTCCGTGCATTTATAGTGTTCAGGAAATGGAATGTTTTCAACATTTGTAATAGGGTGTCTCCGTTATGTAGACAGTGCCAGCTTTGCTTCCTTATTTTACATTAGTCTTGAAAAGTAATAGATATGGGTTATGACTGCGTTTCTCAAACTTGCTTAAGCTAGAACTGGATTGAGGGTTAATATAGTGTTAGTACAATTCAGAAGGATGAGCAAATCACTCACTTCCCCTTCAAGGTAACATTTTTTGAAGGTGCCACCCTTTACGGAAGGAAACAGTGATTTGAATGAGTCACACCAGCTCAGTTTAGAATATTCAGAATAGATACATTCTAGAAATACTAACCTGCAGTGGACATTTTGGTATGTTGAATCTCATCTTTCCATTAGTTTTATTATAAAATAAGGAGTTTATGTTTTACTTTGTAGCTTATAAATAAGGATTGTTTTAAATATAAGGATGTCTATTAGTTTTATAAAATAAGGATTTTAACTATGAAGGATTATAATAAACCTTTAAAAATTATATTTGATCACACGGATTGAAGGGAAAAACACTCTTGACAAAGCCAGATGAACAGACTTGGATTTTTGACAATCCCCTTTTTGAAAGTTAAGTTTACGTGCTTGGAGCAGACTTGGTTATTACTGATTGGGACAGGCGTCCATTGGGAGGCCGTGCTCCTTAGTCGCTCACTGTCATGCTGTCTCAGCACTGCGGATGGAGGGAGATGAGGATGCTGTTAGTGGAAAAAAGTTTGTTTTATCCCTACGTTCTCTCATTCCTGGTCTCGTCGTCCAGATTGATTGGGACCTAATAAGTAGAAGATGATGGGGAAGGTGGATGTCACTGTGTGTGTGTGATGCAGATATGGGGGTGGTGCAGGAAAAGGTGTGAGGGATTTATGATTTATTTTACTTTGTACGCGCTTCTGTTAGAAAGCAGCCCTTTTCAATTTTGACTCCTGATAGTATCAGACGCCTGTATTTGTCCGTAGCCTCTACCAACCCAACGGCCAGTTATTCCCGAAGAGTTAGGAATTAAGAAAGTAGTCACACTGTAGCTAATTTGTCTTTTAGACAACTAAAGATGTCAAGTGAGGGAAGAACACCCAGAAGTTATGTCAAGAGTTCTGAGGTGATTCTTGGTGATGGGTGACTGAATGCACCTGATACGGAGCCACATGTCTGACTTCCGATCCAGACTTTACTGGACCTGTGTCCTTGAACAAGCCGCTTCGTCTGCCTCAGACTTACTATCCTTAGTTATAAAATAAAGTGAATTTAATATTAGTCTTGTCTGCTCTGTGCTGCTGTTGCAAAAAACACATGGGATAAATCACTGTACAAATACTCTGTTGTGTAATTTTATTGGTTGGATACTGGTTTGGATAAAATTCAAATCCTAGTCTAAAAGGGAAGAACATCCAGCTAACTTTATTGGGTTTTCTTTACAAAAGGTAATTAAAATGTTATACAATTTCTACTGCCAGCCTTCTTGCTTGGGTAAATTGATACTTTTTTACTTTTGGCTCCTCTCATATTTCCTTTTACAACATCTTTTGTCATGAACTGTTTTTTTAGAAACTGTAAAGAAGTTTTAGTTCACAGTGCTTGCTGATAGACCCAAGTGACTGTGAAATCTCAGGAACTGCAACAGTGAGCAAAGCATGTCAGAACATTTCAGAAGAGTCCAGAAGAAGATAATGTAGTTGTGATTCTTTGAAAAACGTCAGTTTCCTGATTGTTCATTGCTCCTATATAGAAATAAGATTGAATTTTGTATGCTGACCTTGTGTCTCACACACAGCCTTGCTAAACTCACTTTTACAACAGTTCTAAAGCCTTTTCATAGATTCTTTGGGATTTTCTGCATAGATAATACTGTCTTTGACAAATTCAGGCAGTTTGATTTCTTCCTTTGCAGTCTGTATGCCTTTTATTTCTTTTTTTCTTTCCTTTATTGAACTGCCTAGGCCCCTCCTTATGATGTCGAATAGGAGTTTTGAGGGAGGGCAGCCTTTCCTGATGAAGGGGACAACATTCAGTGTTCCACCAATAATATGTTATTTATAGTTTGTTTGCTTGTATTTGTAGATATCCTTTATTAATTTGAGGAAGTTCTGTTCTATTTCTAGTTGAGAGTTTTCATCGTGAATGGTTATTCAGTGTTGCCACGGCTTTTTCTACATCTATTGAGATGATCATATGTTTTTTTTCTTTTTTATTTTGTTGATATGGTGAATTACACTAGGTTTTGGATGCTGAAGTAGCCTTGCTTTCTTGTGATAATCCTCACTTGGCCATGATATAGTCTTTATATATTGTTGGATTTAATTTGCTACTGAATCTTTTTTATTTCTTCCATTTGTCTCCTATTTAGGTTCATTTAAAAACGTTTTTGATCTTATGTATAATACTCATCATATTTGTTAAAGTCCTTGTCTGTTAACCCTATCATTTCTATTTGCATGGATGATTTTTCTCTCATTATGGGTCACATTTGCTTTCTTCTTTGCCTGTCTGATAATTTCTTGTTGGATTCTGGAAATGATGACTTTTAAACTCATTGTGGGATTTTGTATCCTTTTAAAGCAGGGTTTCTGAACTTCGGTCTTACTGACGTTTTGGGCCAGATGACTCTCTGCTATGGGGCACTGCCCTGTGTACTGTAGGGTGTTTAGCAGCACCCCTCTGCCCAGTCGATGCCAGTAGTGCCATCCACAGTCGTGACAACCCAAAGTGACTCCAGATAATGCTAGATGTCCTGGGGACAGGCGAGCACAATTGTCTTGATATGAATGAGAGAACCATTGCTTTAAAGAGTATTGGAATTTGTATTGACAGGTTATTCAATTGATACTTCTGAGGCTTATTTAAAAATTTTTTTTTTTTTAAACCACATATGGCTGTTTATTTCATACAGGGTCTGAGGCTTAGTTTTAAACTTTTCCAGATTGGCCTAGAGTAGCTTGTCGTCTAAGCTTGCTTCACCCCATTACTAAGGGCAAGAAAGCCTCCTTAGTTTCATTGAAGAACTGGATGTTCTCTGCTCTGACTGGTCAGAATATGAATGTCCCCCAGTCCCATGGGAGCTCCGAGATTGTTTAGCTTGCAGTTCTTGGGTCATTCTTTGCCAGCCCTGAGATTTTTTACAGTATGCGTGCGTGACTTCCTAGTCACTGACTCAAGGAGACCTCTGTGCTGATTTCAGGAGCTCCTTCATGCAGCTCTCTACTTTCTGGTACCCTGCAGTTTTTAGATTCCTCTGCCTTCCCAAACTCCTCCATCTGATTCTCAGTTCTACTAGACTGCCCCGTGCGCATGGGATCCTCATTGCACGGAGGTCCCGTATATGCCTCCAGGCTGAGAAAGCTGGTGCAATCATGGGGCTCATCTCATCTCTTCTCCTCTATTAGGGATTGCAGTCCTGTTCTGCTGGTTGCCTAGTGTCTACAAGATGTCGCCTCGTATATTTTATCCCTTTCTCTAGTTGTTGCAGGGCGGCGGGTGGCAGGATAAATCTGGGTTCAGTTACTTCGTCGTGGTTGGAAACTCAAGTCCCAATAAAGCATACTTTACTGGTGGTGCTGAAAGTTTTTTTACAGGATTCATTAAATCTTTGGGGGATAAACATCAAAGTAACATTTGTTCGATGTCTGCTGTCTGTAGCTCAGCCCTTATTCTCTGGGGATTACCAAAAAAGTAGATTTCTTCCAGTTGAAGAGGTACTCACATAGTACATACATATGACTAATCAAAGATGTGAAATGGTCTGATGGTGAACAGAAAGATCCCTGTGGTCTAATATTTTCATATAGAAATCATTTTTTAAACATTTTTGTTTCTTAGCATATATGTTAAATTCCATTTTAAGGCGCAACATGTCATTGGGCAGAGTATTGGCTTTTTCACATGCATTTGGTGACATTTTGCTCTCTGGCTTTGGATAAGTTCGTTGCCTCTGAAGTTCCGTTTTCTCTTTTGTAAAACGGGTGTATGACATTTGTTCTATGTAGGGTTGCTTGTTACTTTAGTCAGTATATATTTGGGTGCCCTCCAAACATTGCATGCTGTCCTAGATGGTGGGGATTCAGTGACAAATAAGAGGTCATTGCTGCCGTCAAAAAACTGCCATTCCAGCCAGGGAAGCAGAAAATAAACAAGTAAACAAAGTTTCAGTGATGTCTGGTGGTGATAATTTTAGGAGGAATATGAAGAGTATTAGCAGGAATTGGGGGGGGGGATGACAAAATGTTTTGGAGGAGGTAGAATTGAGCAGAGATCTGAAGGAAGTGGAGAGGCAAGCCATTGAAGATCCCTGGATGTTCCGAGAAGGCCAAGTCCAGAGGGCTTCAGGAGGAAGTATGAATGGGGAGGCTGGCGTGACTGGGACGCGGTGAGAACGGAGAACTGAAGGAGATAATGTAGTGTGTGTAGGCAGAAGCCAGTCCAACAGGCTGTTGAGAATGATGGGAAGAACTGAAGGGTTTGAGCAAGGAGTGATTTAGGCGTTAAAAGCTTCCCTGGGAACGTGGAGAGAGCAGGAGTGGGAACAGGGAGACTGACTAGTCCAGGAAGATGGTGGCATCGCGGGGGAAATACTTTGTTACCTTTTATAAGCTGGAAGAAAGTGTTTTTTTAGCCTCTTTGGATACTTTGTGCCCAGAGTGTCCCGGCTCAGAATAATACCCAGAAACTCTAGATGTGACCTTGCAGTTTGAGAGTTGTATAGGAAAAAAAAAACAAAAAACGAGGCAACAAGTGGAGAAGTAGAGTTCTCACTGTGTATTCGGTCGCATGAGGCCTTTGGGCTCGGTGGAGGTTCTCTCTCTGTTTGAGGATTAAGGGTGTATATGGGTCAGTGGACAGGAATGACCTAAGCTTTTGCCTGGGCCCTCCTGCCAAAACGGGGCTGTATGTATGCTGAGAATATAGGATAGTGTGTATTTAAAAGACTTTCTGAGTCCGCACAGACCTTTGGAGACAGGCTCTTTCCTAAAAGTTATTTTATAAAAAGTGGAGTTACTCAACGGAAGAAGAAACTCTTGCTTTGTGCCCACCTGCATTATTGTGTGCTCATTTACGTTCTCTTAATTCCTTACAATAACTATAAAATAGTGTCCCCCCAGTTTTGATGAGAAAACGGGTTCAGAGATTTTAGTTGGCTTCTCTCAGGTCAGTGAACTGAAATTTTCATCCAAGACTTTGTGACTGTCAGCATACTCTAGTTTTATTGTATATGCCTTAAGTCACATTTCCCCCTCACTGATAGCATTCTATCCAAAACAGCCAGTTTAAAATTCCAGCTTTTTCTTGTTGTAAATAGAAAATCATTGTGGCTTGCCCTTAAAGTTTTCCTAGAATTCTTAAAACCCTGCAGGCCTGTTGCGTTTGTCCCTTGAAAGTAGCAGAAACTTGCCAGTATGGCATGTCTTTCCACATGCAGGAGTTTTGCAGATCAACATTAATAATTAACACTTACACACTCTTTCACATCTTCAAAGTGTTTTTGCGAACAATTAGTTCATGTGTAACTTATTTTGGAAGTTGAAAAACCAGTTTTTTAGGTTCATTTTAGCAGTACTGAAGTGTTAAGGGGGGATAAGGAGTGAGAAAAATGCAGGGACACACCACGCAATATTAAGTATCTTCTTTTAGTCTGCAGCTCTGTGCCCAATGTAGCTTATTACATCAAGCATTTTTTGGGGGGTGGGGTGTGTACATTCGCTTAATGCTAAGGGGTTGGAATCGTGTGGACTGAAAGACAGACCCCGGGTTCAGGGTAACTGGGTAAAGACCTGGGCGATTCAGTGAACTGTACTGCAGCTTACTTTTCTGTGACCTGTCAATGCGAATTGTCCTTTATTAACTCCTGTGGGGGTTCTGAGGGTGAGGAAGTGATTGGCTCAGACTCTTGGCAAATGAACAGTTGTTCCACATGCTAATTTCTAGGGAAGCATTCTTTTCTTTGTCACTCCTGGTTTAGGCGATAATAACCGTAACTGAATACTTTGCTAGTTTCCTCACCACCACTTGTCACCTGATGCCCTCCCCTCTCCCCTGCACCCCCAGCAAAACGGCTTTGACTTGGCAAGATTGCGTAGCTGGAAAAGGATTGGGAAGGAGACACTGGCCCCGGTTCAGCTGTGTGACCTTGAGCAGGTTACTGCTTCTCTGCCCTTGAATTCTTTTGTTCTGTGAAATAATGTGTTAATGACTCACTTTTCATGGCGTCCCAGAAGGGTGGCCGCAGGAGGATGTAAAACCTATGATCTTGGACATGACGAAATGGGACAGAGGAAGTTTTCACATGAGTGAGGATTCCTCAAAGTTGCATTGACGTCTTCCTTCCTACTTTGGAATAATTGATTTATTTTCTTGCTATTGTTGCCAACCACATTACTATGCTTTAAACATCTTTCTTTTTCTAATCCAGAGCAGTAAATAGAACCATTTAATAAATACTGAGTCTGGGTGACTTCCCGAGACAGGACATGCAGGTTCCTTTTCATCATTGCCTGTAGCCCCGTCGTTCAGAGGAAACGGCTCGCGAATCTGCGTCTGACTGACCTTGCCAGAGAAACCTTAGTAAGTGATGGCAGAAAGGAGAAGAATTCTCAGAGCTTGGCATATATATTTAATTCAATGTTTATCATGAATGGGGATCTGCTCTTTTAATGGGTCCAGCTAGGAACAGCCCTGAACTTTTCCCTTTATCAGGTCTTTCTTTTTTTCCCCCTTTTCCCTTACCTTCTCTTCTTGACCATCTGAAAACTTAAAAGTGTGATGAAATGGCTTTTGAACCTTTTTGTAATACTAAATACACCCAGGTTTCAGCTTTTAATCCTTTTCTATCAAGATTTATGGTAACTTGAATGATTGTTTTACAGCTGTCCTTGAATAATGCTATATGTGAACTATGAATAATTGATAATGACTTACCGAAATGTTTAAAGCAACCCTTTTATACTAATGCTTGTCTATAGGGAACATTTATTTACTTTTGAAAAAGAAGACTTTTTTTTTTCCTCCAGGGTAAATTATGTATATAAATTAGACACAATGGAAGTTTTCTTTTGAAAACACCTAGTCGTTTATGGCAGTTTTCATAAGCTACAGAAATAAATGGATTTTTAAAATGAGTTTATTGTGGTTACATAAATTATTGGTTAATAAAATTATATAAATGTAAGGGGTACATTCCATAAAGCATCATCTGTACACTGTATTGTGTGTTCACCACCACAGGTCCTGTCTCCTCCATCACCATTTACCACCCCCCCCCCGCCCCCCACCGTCTCCTGCCTCTCCCACCTCCATTTCCCTCTGGAATCATCATAGTGACCATATTCTTGTCTGTCTACCTATGAGGGTTTTGTTTTGTTTTTGCTTACTCCCCTTTAAATGGATTCTTTAAAGATACTATGCCAGCCACTAGGATGAAAGATTGTTTTTCCTATGTAAGGTAGGTGTTTTGGGGTCATACTGTTACTTAGTCACCTTGTTAGTTTCTTCGTATTGTCTCCCCCCCCCTTCGACCTAACTCAGTGGGACTCACCTGTCACCTCGCTCACTGACTAGGTGGGGCCAAGGTATACTGTGTGTCTGTGTTTTCTCCTGGATCGGCGATTGCCAGCCGGTGTGCAGCAAGGATGTTTGAAATTTACAAGACCTGACTGCTTAGTCGGGGCACTGACCTCTTTCCCCTTGGATTGTCCAATTAAAAAAAAAAAAAACCGACAACAGCCAACACAGTCCATCTGGTGCGAAGGAATGGAAATGATACCTATTTTTTTCCTGTCAGATTGGCAAAAAAAATACAGTTTTTGGTGTGCCACAGAATTTTAGTTATGAGTTTGTGTGCCATGAGATGAAAAAGGTTGAAAAAAGCTGTCCTACATTATAAATTCCTGGAGGGCAGATTTTATCTGCTTTTGTGGCTGTCTTCCCAGCGCCTGGCGTGGTGCATAGTACGTTAGTTGCTGCTCAGGAAATATTTGGATTACTATATGGCAGAATGAACTTGTGACAAAACTGTGTCTAATTAATAGTATACACACGTTATCAGTCTGTTAATAAAGTCAATCCTATTGAGAATAAACAGATTTTAGGTTTTTTTCTTCTAGAATCAGTTGTAGTTTGATTCTGGTGAGTGAAATCATCCCTTTTGGGGAAGAGATTCCCGTGTTAAATGGAAGATTGGTCAGGTTAACCAAGTGTGGAGGTAAAATCTCTGTAGCCCTTGCTGTTTTTGTGCTTGCTAATGTAGGTGTCTGTCACTTTGCTTGTTAACCTGTTCAGCAGCTTCCTCACTGACGGATGGGTGATTAACATGAGAAGGTGTGGCTTGTCTAATTAAAAAAAAAAGTTTTATAATTTAAAACTTACTCAAAATAGAACAGTAGAATTGGTCCCTATATACCTTACCCAAATTGTGGCAAATCAGTAAGATTTTGTCATTCTCTGCAAGTCATTAAAAAAAAAAATAGTTTTATTGAGATATAGATCATACATGATAAAATGTACCTGTTTCACTTTTAATCCCACTTTCAGTGCCCTGACTGGGGATCGAACCCACGATCTTGGCATACTGGGGACAGCGCTCCAACTAACTGAGCTATCCGGCCAGGACCTTTCCGACTTCACTTTACTATATATACTCTGGTTGTCTTGAAAGTCACTACCAACTATTATCTTCTCAATAGTGATTTTAACATGGCATTTTTACTCCACTGTAAAATACCATACACCAGGAAATGTCTGTAAATCATGGCGCGGTGTGTTTCCAGGGTACAAGTCAGACAACTGTAACTCAGGGCAAATGAGTGCTGAGTAGTCTTTTTTCCTTTCAACAGAATCATTACAGGAATAGGACCATAAACCTCATATTAAGCACTTTTATATGAAATTTGAGGTTTCTGTCAAATCAGACATGGAAAATTAAACAAAGCTGCACAAATTACTGATCTGTGCAGTTTTTGAGTTCTCCTGTAAGTTTAGGCTTTTTGGTTTTTTTTTTCAGATGACTTTTTCTCTTAAATGTTAGTACAGGAATGTTGTGATTTATAAAACATTATGTTTGGTTTCATGTCAGTAGATTTTTTTTCAGCTCCCTATAGAATTTAGTGATTTCTTTTTTCCCACTGAGGATCTGTTTTTCTTCTTCAAATGCATTCCTGTTTATTTTGATTTTGGTGAAGAAAATACCTTCAGGTAATTGAATACCTTTATAAATTTTGCATTTCCTTAACAGTGCATTCAGCAGTGTATATAAAAAGTGTTGCTTCCTAATTCAGATCATCATCTTAAAAGCTTTCCTGGGAAGCCCCAAGAACACTGGACCCATTGTTTTTCATGGCCCGACTTTGTATATTAGGTCCTAAGCTCGTGGATTCTCTGAAATACCACACTTTTTTTCGCCCTCTCTGTGGTAAAGTACTATTTTGGCTGCTTTGCCAAAAGCGCTTGTGGCGGTCTAAAGAGTAGCACTTTAATACTGAGCTCACCAGGATATGTGCCCGTAAATGGAGAGTTTTCTGTCCTGAGTCCAGACAAAAGTAATGGTTCGTCTGAGTGATGTCCTCAGGACCCAAAGATGAAAGGAAATGCAGAGGGAATATCATACCTGCTCTCTCCCTTCAGCCCTGATCTGATGCCTGCTGAAATCTACAGGGACAAGTTCACGGATATAATAGCTGTCATTTATTGGGGACCTCAGTTGAACTCTGTGTCTTAATGTTGATCAGTTCTCCTCTCTGCACGGTGTTTTTATGATTTTGCCAGAAGAGGAAATTGAGGCGCACGGAGCTGAAGTAATTAGTGTTAGGCGTACTTCATCCAGCAAACATGTCGTGAAGGCCTGCTGTGTGTCCTGCACACCGGTAGGTGTCCGGGGTCCAGGGACGGACACAGGTAAGACAGGGTCACTGCCCTTCAAGCACTGCGGATTTTGTTTTTGATGAATAGGATGGTGACCATAGTAACAGGAATAATTGCCATCAAATTATTGCTTTCTGTGTGCCAAGCTCTGTACGATGTGCTCTCTATGCGCTTATTTCATTTTAATCCCCACAAAACTCCTTAAGAGGAGGGGTCTGTTATTATCCGTCCCCTATGGATGAGGAGCCTGGGACTCAGGGAGGCCCGCTGACTTACTCATGGTCCCACAGTGTGTGCAGGACTGCGGTTTGAACATGGGTCTAAGTCTAGGGCCCAAGGTCTTTTCATTTTTTTCCCCATGCATCAAGAACATTTCTAGCAACAGCTGAAATAAATCACTGTGTGAGGGGACATCCATTGTGAGTTATTTGGCAGAACTTCACGTTGCTTTGAGTTTGCCAGTAGAGTTATTTATTTTTATGGTCAGCTTTCTACTGTATAATCTCTTATTCTAGAAGTCATAGTGTAGTTTTCATGAAAGACATTTTTTGGGATCATATATTTATTAGCAATAATGTCTACTGAGTCCCTCTAGAAATTCAGTAATTACACATATCCCCTCCCAGAAAAGTGCATGTAAGAATAAATGACACTCCTAAACTTTTTGGGGTACAATTTAGGATTTTTATTTCCATACTTGAAAATTTTAGAGGGGTGTGTGTGTGTATTTTTTTTATATATATATATATATATATGCGCCATCATATTCTATATAATTTTGAATATGAGATTATAAATCATTTCATGACTACCCCTTTATACGCTATCAAGTAACCTACATAATTATTTAATAGCTGTATATAGTATTTCATTTTATGGTTTTGGAATACTTTCGGTTCACTACTTTTCCTCTTTTTGAATATTAGGTTGCATTTTCTTTCCCTCCCTCCCTCCCTCTTTCCCTTTTTTCTTTCCGTTTTGATGAGCGTTGCTGAGATGAACAACTGTGCATCCTCTTTTTTTCCTGGTTTACTTTTTCTTACAGAAATGGAATTGCTATGGCAAAGGCTGTGCATTTCAGTAGCTTTCAGTAGCTACTGTCGAGTTGCTGCAGAAAGCCTATGTCCTTTACTCTCCCATTGGTGGAATGTGAGTGCCTGTTTACTATTTCTCCATACCTTTAGAAAGTTTTAAAAAATTAAGCATTTTAAAAGGAAGTTTTAAATGCCATACTGGAATTACTGGTAGAGTTGATGGAGTACTGGCCACCAATTACAAATGAAAGAACTCTGTATCTTTAAAAGAATAGGAAGAAACTTACAAAGTGAAGTCACTACTCTTTTTTAAAAAAATAGTGTATTTATTGATTTTTAGGCAGAGGGGAGGGAAGAGAGAAACAGAGGGAGAGAAACATCAATTTGTGAGAAATACGTCAATCTGTTGCCTCTTGAATACCCCCAACTGGGGACCTGGCCTGCAACTCAGGCATGTACCTTGACCGGAAATTGAACTGGCGGTCTTTCGGTTTACAGGGCACTCAATCCACTGAGCCACACAAGCCAGAGCCAAAGTCACTACCCTTAAGCACTGAGAGTTTAGATTCTAAGGTCCGTTCTTCATGTTAAAAGGCACATGGAGGAAACTTGCAGATAGAGTCACTGATGTCATGTATTTTTGATCTACTCCTGGTCAGTCCACGTTCACTCCAGCAATAGGGAAGTGTTTGAGTTGAGATTTATAGCAAGGAGGTTTCCTTCTACACAGAGTGCTCCATGAGAGATGATCTGTGGCCATTCTCTTGCACATCCAAGTGCATCTGAGAAGCTTTTAAAATGAATGCCACATTTAATTGAGTTATGAACATGCATAATCCATATATGTTCCCCAAATCACAGTCATGTGTTGACATTACTGTTTAAATAATCAAGAGAATAAGCGAATTAAACCTTGGGCTGAACTCTTGACTTGTAAACATTAAACACAGCCAAACATTTTTCTGTGAGACCAAGATGAGGTCATTGGTATCAGCTGTGATAGCAGGGATTTCCAATCAGGTTATGTTTGCCAAGACTCTGTCCTGTAGGTAGGAAGAGTCAGTTGCACAGCAAATTGTAAGTCAGACAGGTGTTGGTACACTGTAGTGCCTCTGTTCTGCTGGGCATTGTTCAGAGTTTATCTTCCAGACCTTGAGCCTGTTCCTGGTTAGAGAAAGAGCTGCTTTAGTACATCGATTGTATCACTAGTAGTAGAAGAAATGATTTATAATGACTATATAATGTTGTCCTGGACCAGGTGGGTGGTTATTCAATTGCAAGAGGACTTTGTGATCCTCTTGGACTGTCCTGGTTTTTAATACAGCCTACCTGATTTGTGAACTGTTCAGGTTTCATTGATTTGTCTGGGTGTGACTTTGGTGAGGTAGGGATCCTCTATGTGGACGTTTGAGAATATCCTTTGTGGATGGTCCAGAGGACCTCTGTTTTAGAAATCAGGCGAGCCCCTTTTTTGGGGAGGGGGAGAGGTAGTCAGGTGAGCACTTTTACTTACTTTGTTTCTGTTACAGCTGCATTATTTGGACTTGAATCTCGGAAGTGTGCCATCCTGCTTTCTCACTCTTTCTTCCCTCCGGTAACTTGAGCTGTGATCTGTTTGCCAAAGAAGCTAGTCATTTTTATCCCAATATTCTCTTGAGAAACTGCCCTTTTGGAGATACAGAAAATGGAGTAGTAACATTTTTAGCAGGTCAGGCAAGAAATAGGATTTCAGCATCTAACATTTCAGAGAATTTTTCTCTTCGCGCGTCATTACTTTCTCTTCCGTGGCTTATGGATCTGGGCGTAAGTGTGATAGACTTGGTAAATCTGTGTTGGGAGTGAATCGTTTTCCTGCAGTTGTCCTGAGACACAGTTGACAAGACTAATGGGGAGCAAAGTAGTGAGAGAATGAATAATATGAGAGTAATTAGAGAATAATAAGAAAGTAAAGATGCCAGATTAAATCGGAGAGTTGAAACTCACCGACTCTGTCAAAGATGATAAGGGTAAGTTCTGATGGAAGGCATTTTGTCGCTTAGGACAAACTTGATTGTTCGTGGTCAGACGGATTAGGAGTCAGTCGGTTTGGGTTCTAGGCTTAGTCTGAGGCTAACGACCTTGGGCAAGTCATTTAGACTCCTTCTACCCTCAAATTCTTTCCTTAAAAGTAAAGTGCATCCTTTTTTGTTTATTTGTTTTGCTTAGTTCCCCCTCCCCCAAAGGTATTCTCAAGCCCTGGGGTTCACTAGAATTATTACATTACTGTGCAAAATGGGCTTGGGGAGGGCATGAGGAAGAGAACAACTTGTCCCGCACAGAGAAGCTCCACTTTTTTTTTACTTTTGTAGGTTTCCTATAATTTTCTTTCTTTTTTTTTTTTTTTAAGATTTTATTTATTTTAGAGAGAGGGGAAGGGAGGGAGACAGGGAGAGAAACAGCAATGTATGGTTGCCTCTCACATGGCCCCCACTGGGGACCCAGCCCGCAACCCAGGCATGTGCCCTGACGGGGAATCAAACCGGGACCCTCCGGTTCCCAGCCCGCACTCAATCCACTGAGCCACACCAGCCAGGGCGGTTTCCTGTAATTTTCTTTGAAGAAAGTCTCATGGCCAGAAATCAGTTTGGAAACATCTAGACTGAAGCATCTTAAACTTGCCTTTTGATGCTAAGATTTGGTGTTGAGGAATACCTACCCGTTGTCTTCATTTCCGGTCTAATTCTCTCCGGGTTAGGGAAGTACTGACTCAGTCTCAAAGTGACTGTAGCACAAGGGGTCCTTGTGGTGGTTGCCTCCTTGGGTGTGTCCTGATGTCAAGTGCGTATGAGCTGTTTCTCAACTAAGCTATTAGAAATTAAAGCGCTTTTTATTTCTCCTAATAAAAAGGTAGAGAAAACTGTATTCCTTGCTTATCAAAACATTTATACCACCTGCCACTTTTTTTGAGCATCTGTCTGCCTTGGAGTGTTTTAGGTACATTGCTGCACTTAACTCTGGGATGGTCTTGTGAAGGAGCTGGAGGTAACTGTGCTGTTGGCGAGGAAAGGGAAGTGGCTTCTTGTTTTTGCCCACAATCTGTTCTAGAGTTCATCTCATCATGCAGGAAACATCACCTGGCCTTGGCTGGTGTAGCTCAGTGGATTGAGCGTGGGCTGAGAACCAAAGAGTTGCCAGTTCGATTCCTAGTCAGAGCACATGCCTGGGTTGTTGCCCAGAACCCCAGTAGGGGGCACACCAGAGGCAACCACACATTGATGTTTCTCTCCCTCTTTCTCTTTCCCTGCCCCTCTATCTAAAAATAAAAATAAAATCTTTAAAAGAAAAAAGAAAACGTCACCTACTTCCTGTGCACCAGTAATCTTCATTTTTTAAGTAAAAAATTAATTTTGGTGAAATACACGTAATGGCATTTACCAACCATCTGAATCGTTGTTCAGTGTACAAGTCGGTGGTATTACAAGCACATTCATATTGTTGTGCGACCAACACCATCATCTATCTTCAGACCTGAAACTCTGTACCCATTAAACAACATCTACCCCCGGCCCCTGGCCCCTAGCCACCACCATTCCTCAAGTACTTTCTTTCTCTAAGAATCTGGCTCTTCCAGGTACCTTATATAAGTGCGGTCATTCAGTATTTTGTGAGTGGCTTATTTCATTTAGTATAATGTCCTCCAGGTTCATCAGTGCGTCAGAATATCCTTCCCTGTTAAGATGAATAGTATGACACTGTATGTATGCAAGGTCTGTCTAGAAGGTATCCAGCCATGTAATCTACAAAATAGAGACATTTAAGAAGAAAATACAAGATACAAGGAACATTGTACATAGGACATTGATGCCTCAGTCACCTTCGAAGTAGGCACCTTGGGACCTCACACGGTTCTCCCATTTGCCATCAGCTGCCCCATTGTATTTTCCTGAATCTTATTGGTGGTCTGAAATCTCTTCCCTTTCAAAGGTGATTTTAGTTTTGGGAAAAGCCAGAAGTTGCAGGGTGCCATATCTGGGCTGTAGGGGGCTGAGTCACCTGGGTGACTTGGTGTTTCACCAAAAACCTCTGCGTGAGAGATGTGATGCATGAGTGGGCGTGCTGTCTTGATAAAGCTGCCAATCACCAGCTGCCCGTAGCTGCGGCCTTCTGGATCATCTGAATTGTTTCTGCAGAGGAATGTTCAAGCTTAACGCAAAATTTGATGCAAATTCATGCTCACTCAGTCATTTTGAAGGTGACAGCCACACAGTACACCTGCTCATTCAGTGACATCTACCACCCCCACTGACCAGTGCAGTGAAGTCCTCATTGTTCACGCATGTGCATTTCAGTCCACTCGCCTTGGCTGCCAGGTTGCATCGATGCCATGCAAACCATTCTTGTTATATTAACAGTGGCTGGACTTTTTCCAGACAGACCTTGTACACCACATTTTGTTTATTCATTCATCCATGGATGGAGACTTGAATTACTTTTCCCATCGGCTGCTGTGAACATGGGTTTGCAACAGCTCTTCAAGTCCCTTCTTTCAATTCTTTGGGATTCTGTTCAGCAAACAGTTGAAACAGCATAATATGGGCGAGGTCCTGAAAGAACCAGTGACTGTGGGGTCACATAGTAGTTCTGTTTTTAATTATTTGAGGAACCGCCATATTGTTTTCTAGAGCAGCTACAAGAGTTCCAATTTCTCTGCATCCTCTCCAGTAGTTGTAAGTTTTTAAAATCCTCGTCATCCTAATGGGTGCGAGGTGGTATCTCACTGTGATTTCGACTTCCATTTCTCTAATGGTTAGTGATATTGAGCACCTTTCCATGTGTTTATTGGCCATTTGGAAGAGTGCCTGTTTTCAGCTTCTTTGTTTTAAATGTGGTGTTTGTACTTCTGTTGAGTTGAAGGTGAGCAGAACTTCAGGACAGGCCCTTGCTGGGAATCTAGAGCCTTAATTTCTCACAGATTAATTAGTAGTAGTAATGTAGCGTAGATGTGGCTCAGGGTTGCGGAGATTCGTAGGATGGTTTTGGGTCAGCGGCCACTGCTCGTGTTAGTGCTCCCTCTTGATTTCAGTCAAGGGTGCGGAACCACTGGAACATCTAAAAGTAGTATTTTGGATCAGAAAGATGTTTTCCCATGGGGAGAAAAGGAAATGGGAATGGCATTGAAGTCACGTGGAAGTGTCTAGCACTGTCTGTCTGATCCCAGGCTCCTGGGTTATTCTACTGAGCGTGGCAAGTGACCGAGAAGAAAGCAAATGTGCGGGCACCGGCTGAGAAAGGGGGAGCATTCGGCCCGGGCACCTTGCACAGGAGCAGGAGTTGCCGCGGGTTCATCCCTGGGTGGTGAGAATGGGAATCTTCCGTGGAACATGTTGTATTCTGCTTGGCGCTTTGCAGACCCCAAGAACCTCGCAAGTGTTTGTATTTTCAGTGTCCCACGTGCTTAAGCAACTTGACCTTCTACTGCTAAGATAGTTTAACATTGTCTTTGCAAACTTGTTTTGAAATGATATGCATAGCTTTATTTACATGACACATTATACCTGTTTACTAAAGAGTGTATATATCTATTTTTATTATACTTAATTATAATCATTAAACTGTCATTGTTTTCTCTTTCATTTTTACCACCTCAATGGAAATGGAAATACAAGTACCTATTTTAGCCCAAAAAGCAGGGAAGGGAGGTGTAATTCTTTTTTATTTTGGTCTTGATTAGCTTAAGCTTTATTCTCAGATTTCTCTCTGACTTGCTTACTGTGCTGTCCAAACCAGTCTTCCTCTCACTCAGCGCCTCTGCGGCCGGTGTAGCGTTGGGACTCACCTTTCGGATTTGTATTGTGTAAATAGACTTTGACAGGGGGCATATTTAAACTGTTGTAAAGTTGCCTTTCCTTTTGAAAACTGTATTTTGTGGTAGAATTGAATGGCTCATTGTGTGAAGGAGCTTTAAAATGAGGGGAAAACAAAAAAACGAGAACAAATAGTTGCACAGTAAAAATACAGAAGAGGAACATGATCATTTTGCTTTTTCTTTCTCTGAAATGGTCAGTAGCTTTTATTCCGAGGGTAATTCACCAAAAAGATACCCCTCCGGCCCTGTCTGGTGTAGCTCAGTGGATTGAGCATGGGCTGGGAACCAGAGGGTCCCGGTTCGATTCCCAGTCGGGGCACATGCCTGGGTTGCGGGCCAGGTCCCTGGTGGGGGCCATGTGAAAAGCAACCTTACATTGCTGTTTCTCCTTCTCTTCCTCCCTCCCTTCTCCTCTCTTTAAAAATAAAAATAAAAAAAAAGATACCCCTCCGTAAATAAGAAATGCAGTCAGATGCAGACGATGAGGTACCGAATGCTGTTGGGAAGTAGACTTAATACAGATGTTTCAGGTACAGAGTTTTCTCTTATTGAGCGATTTGTAAAGACAGGGAGTTCCAAAACTGGACAAACAAGTTGTTGGGCTACATGTTTTGTTCATCAGAATGCCTGCTCTTGGTGTGGATGCATTTCTACGATGAATGGTTAATTTGTTCTTGCTTTTTTTTCAGTGTCTGTCTTTGAGCACACAGCACATTGAAAAGAGGTCCTCACTCCGAGACTGTCGGCGTCTGCGGAGACTTTTCCCTCTTTCAGTCTTGCCGTTGTGCTTGGGAAGGATGTGACTGGATGCAATGAAAATGGGTTGGGAGGATAGTCAGTGGCCCCTCTGCTGAAGTCGATGCTGCGCTTGTGCCACGGGAAATGGCAGCCTCGTGCTGAGGGAAACCCCGGAATCTCAGGAGGGGCCGCGTGAGGGTGTTCGGTTCTCTCGGGTTTGTTAGATTTTACTTTCCGTTTTGGGCTGGTAGTCCAGTTACTCGAGAAACTTGTTAATTTTCCTTTGGATATAGTCTGCTGAGATTTCACAGAGAAGTGACTTTTGAAAGGGAGACATCAGCCTGTTGATTACTCATGGCTAAGAAGTGAGAGGAGGTTCAGCCCTGTAGTTCAGCATGGGTAGTAGCTTTTCCTGAGCCTGGAATTCATGGATCAAGGTGGATTTGTGAAGAGGGAAATGTTTTCAGTGTGGGAACTCTCAGCAGAAAGATCTGAACAAAAACACGTGAACAAAGTGAGGTGGAAATTGAGGATAGGGCAGCGTGTCTGCCGTGAGGAGTTGGGAGGGAAGGAAGGTCTGAAACCCTGAGAGCATCGATGAAGAATGGGCTGGGATTACCCTCTGTAAACTCCGAGTGCACTGGACTGCCTATTGACGAAAGTGGACACTTAAGAGTTCGTCTAAACAACTCTTTGTGTCGTTTATGTTTAGCCCTGTCCTGTGTGCTCGGAGTTAAAAAAGCTACGTCTGGGGTCCCACCTGAGTAATTTTAGGGGTGTGCTTTGCGAGCAGCTTAAATAATTGGTTGGAGACTCAGCTGTGGGTAGCCAGGTACTATGGCAGGCTTGTGCCTTTTTCTTCATTGTGTTTATTTTTTCCCCCTCCCTGCTGTTAAGCCACTTGGAAATCATCCATCTCATTAACGTACAGTCATACCTCATGCCTCTCCCCCATAGTGCCCGTGGGCATGACCGGTAGCCACAATAATTCCGGGGACTCCAGTGGTTAATGAGTGTGTCCAAGGTGCTTAATTTCTTCTACAGCTAACTAGTTTTTAGGGGACAAAAGGAAATTGGAGAGAAGTTGGGTACTTTGCTTTAACTTGCTGGACATGTAAAGTGTCCAATTACACCGGTTACGATTATGGGGCTTTTTGGTGTATGTTTGAATGTTGGAGATAGTGTCAAGGTCATTCCGCAAAAATGAACCCTTCTGAACACCAGTATGTCCACTCTACTCTACCCTTGCTGAGGCCACAGTTTTCCTCTCCTTCAGAAGGTAGTAAATTTAAGGTATCCTACACACATGCTCCCTTAAAATTGTACTGTGACCTGAAAGAGGTCACAAAGGGTTCTCTACTTACGGAACGGACATTCGTTATCTGTCATGGGATTTGATGTGTTAGAGCCGTAGAATTGTGCTGTGTTTCAGAGGGAAATGTGGGATTTTATTCGCCTATTGGTTTAACTGTCTTCCATTCCTTCTCAAAAGAAGATTGATGCTTGACTTGAACTGGTTTTTGCATTCGTTTTCCTTCTAAGTTTGCTGAACTAAGGAACAAAAGGTAGTTTTGTTCTTGCTTTTTATCTTTTGCTGATTGTTTGATATTAAATTCTAGATTGATATTGGAGATGTTATTATAGTCATCCTAGGAAGGAGCCAGACTCTGTTTTTGAATATATAGCAGGTGAGCTTCCAGTAGCTTTTGGACTTTGAGATTGCATATTTTTCAGATAACTTTTCTTACATAACATAGCTAGCTTCTGGCCTCCTTCAGAGTGTTTCTCTGGTCCCTACATTTTACCCTCAGCAAAGTTTTCTGGCATTATGTTCTGGTGAAATAAAGTATTCCTCCTCTGTATCCCAGTGAGGGAATTAGTTTCAATGATCTCAACTTTGAACTTGTATTTGTCTTTTCTATCTCAAGAGATGGTCAACTGCTTGCTTTACAAATAGCTGGGCAATGGTCTTCATAGGGGATACAAAGATAATTACCCTGCACCTGTTCATATTTTTAATTGAATTTATTGGAGTGACATTGGTTAATAAAATTATATAGGTTTCAAGGGTACAATTCTTTTTTTTTTTGAAAGATTTTATTTATTTATTTTTAGAGAGAGGAGAAGGGAGGGAGAAAGAGAGGTAGAGAAACAGCAATGTATGGTTGCCTCTCACATGGCCCTCACCGGGGACCCGGCCTGCAACCCAGGCATGTGCCCCGACTGGGAATCGAACCGGGACCCTTTGGTTTCCCAGCCCGCGCTCAGTCCACTGAGCCACACCAGCCAGGGCTCAAGGGTACAATTCTGTAACACATCATCTGTTTATTGTATTGTGTGTTCACCACCCAAGTCAAGTCTCCTTTTGTCACCATTTACCGTGCGCCCGCCCCATACCCACTTCTGCCTCCCCACATCTGCATCCCGTCTTTTAAGTAGGAAGGGTAACAAGGATAAAGGGCTCAACAGTCATTTGTTTCTCCAAAGTCATGGGCCGGCTTTTCCAAGAGGCTGTTCTGCAGATCTTCATAAAAATGAAAGTGACAACAGACTGCATCCTGAAGCAACTACTGCTCTGTAAGAATATTGTTTCAAGGGTTAGACATGAGAATATGAAAGATGTGTCTTCCTTCTCCCATCCCCCTCATTCTTTGCAAGTCCAGAGAGAAAATGAGTTGCGCAGTTTCCCTTCTCCTTGCCCTGCTAACCCTCAGGCAGTGGCACTTAGTGACAGCATATGACAGGCGCAGATGTTTGTCACTGACAGAGTCTTGGCTTCACAGAGCCTTAGTTGACCACAAGAAGCATATTTTAGTCATACGTGTGTCAGAATTGCTAAACTGATCTTGCACTGCAGCAATGCAAGTTTAATGTTAAAAGAAGAGGACCACCCGGCTAGTGTAGCTCAGTGGATTGAGCGCGGGCTGGGAACCAGAGGGTCCTGGTTTGATTCCCAGTCGGGGCACATGCCTGGGTTGCGGGCCAGGTCCTCAGTGAGGGCCATGTGAGAGGCAACCATACATTGCTCTTTCTCCCTCCCTTCTCCTCTCTCTGAAAATAAATAAATAAAATCTTAAAAAAAAAAAAAAAAGAAGAAGAGGACCATACCAGATTTGGAGTGTAATGTGTTTGGTCTTGGATGATCAGTTTTCGGAGGCGCATTGATGAGCGAGTCTGTCTAACCGTTCAGCTGATGCTCTGGAGTGCGATTTGAAACCAGAAGCCTCCAGCGGGTATCCCAGATGCTTCTGCAGAACCAGCTCACCATGACTGACTTCAGGCGCTGTTCCTGGGCCACATACACGAGTCTGGCTGTTTACTGCTTTTCCTTAACATGATTCTCTTGCCTTTCCTACTGCGTAAAGGTCACAGCGGCACCTTTTATTTCCTAAAAGCCTGCTCTCGGGGCATGGTACCCTTATTTAGAGTTGCGAAGGTCAGAAGTTGTTGTTTCTCAGTCTCTGGCCAAGTCAGGCCCTGAGCCTCAGTAAAGATACGTCTCTCTTTTTTTTCCCCAGAGTGGCAAGTAGGTTTCAATGGTTATTTGTGGGTTTGTAGTTATACCATTAAGGTCTTGTTTCTAAAAAGGACTTAAAAGATTTATGGTCATTGCAATCACTTTTTAGCTTCCCTGTGATCTTGCATCTCAGAGATGGTAGCTTGAGGGCACTCCTGAGGGCTGGCACACCTACTGGAATGAAAAAACCAGCAAACACCTGAGAAGCACACCCATCAAACATGGTGCAAGAACGACCAGTTGCTCTTTTCTACTAAGTGATCATTGGTTTTATTATCTTACTTTACAAGTTTGCGCTTGAGGAGGAAGGAAACTAATTTTTCTTTGACACCCAGGATGTGTCAACTAGTGGGCCAGGTGCTTTATGACTATCTCATTTGTCCTCACTGTATAGTACTATTCTCACTGTAGGATAAGATGAAGAAACTATGGCGCATGAGTTATTAGCTGGTGGAGCTGAAATTTGAATTCAGTTGTGTCTTGGCTCAAAAGATCTTGCTTGACATTTATTTTATGACCAGAGAAGAGATTGCATTTCTTTTGTTTAAAATGCTCTAACAACCACCAATTCTTTTCTACCTAGTTATTTACTTTCATACTTTTCAGGCCCTTGATCCCTGTTTTCTCTTTTTCCCTAGGGGGTTTTCTTGAGCTCTTCATTTCCTTGCCTTTCTAACTTAACATCATGTGCTCCTTCTAGAGTTTCCCCAGATGATCTCCCCCCTTCCTCTCTCCCTCACATGACTCATGGTCCATCTGGGAGTTGTTTTTCAGGTCAGGGAAGAGGAAAGCATGGGAGGTAATTCCCTAAGCTGTTTCTTAATATTTTGTTTTTATTGGACTAATTTACCTCGCTGGTTGACCATCTACTGGGGGGCTCTTGCTGACCTGATGTGGCGTGAGGTGCCCAGAAAATAGTAACCTCTCGTCTGGCCCTCAGGAAACTTAGGAGTTGGTTTGGGAGTTAAAGTATGCACAGTTGGCATACTTGTGATAAGTGTCACAAGGCCCTAGATTTTCTAATCAACCAACCAACCAACCAACCAATCAACCAACCAAAACCACACACACTGCTCTCTGTTCAGAGGAGGAGGGGAGCAAACATGCATGAAGGTACTACAAGGAGGCTGGGTGGCTCTCAGTCCTGGCTGAGGATCAGAGAGTCCTGGGGAGCTTCTGACTTGCTAGGTCTGGGGTGGGGCAGGAATCTGGGGTTCTGACAGGCACCGGGATTTATGCCATCAAGGAGAGCCTTTTATATTAGTTCTCAGAAGCAGGTTTGTTTTTATCTTCTGAAGAAGCCTTTGCCTTTTCCCTAGCCTACTGTGGAGTGGCAGTAGTTGAACTTGGAGTGCCTTTTGTCTAGTTAGGTCTGCTAATGTAATCACTGATGGACCTAAGCAGAATTTCCGACGTGGAAGTCAGTTGTCTTTCTGGGCATTCATTGTAGAACCTAGTAGAGTAGACTTCATTTATATGTATATCTTCTGGGGTAAATTTCTGTATACCAGGCACCATGCTTGATGGCTTTATACTTCTTAGCTTAGTCTTTATAATAACACCTATGTGAGTGGTACTGTGGTTACCATATTTTGCATATAGGAAAGTAGAATTTTTTTTTTTAAGGCTTAAACTTTTGCCTTAGGTCTCAGAGCTAACACATTAAAGAGCCCAGATGCAAATCCATGCCTGCCTTCAGAACCCGCACTTGAACTTTGTGCTGTGCCAGGACCAGGCCGGAGTTTCAACCGGGTTCTCCAGGTGACACTGAGAGGCAAAGGTCACAGTCAGTGACTAGTCAGTCAGCATTTTTTAGGGTCACTGGGGAATGCGACTCCGCGGAATGGGATAACCGTGAGTGTGTTATTTCCCAGACACTCACACTGACGGTGTAGAGGCCCGTGCTCAGCCTGGGACAACAGCATTGTTTAGAAGGACATTTGTTATAATTTAGGAACCAGCGTATCAGAAAAATCTGAGATACCTCTGGTTTTGCTGGTATAGTGATTAAAAGCATGGGCTGGAAGCTGTTCACATTCATCCCTTTGCTCTGCCAGCTCTGTGGCCCCGGGAAATAACTTCACAGTGCTCAGTTTTCTCACCTGTCAAACAAGGATAGTACCCGCATCTTCCTCAGAGAGAGACGGAGGATGCAGTAAGACTATGTGAAGTACTTACTCAGCAGAGCATTTTCTACATAGTGAGCCTGAAGTGTTGCCTTACTAATGGAAGTCAGTGGGGCAGTTGTGGCCGTATTTCATTTAAAGCCGATGTAGATGCGCCGAGTGGAGGGGCCCAAGTGATGGGGTGGGTGCTCATGGCGTGAGCAGCCTAGTGTCGGTGGTGCTGAGGTCTGTGTCCCGCCTTTACGTGATATAAATGTACTCCAGAAATATAAAAATTCTAAATTCAAAAACACTTATAAACATTTCAAGCGGTGCATGTTTCTAAATATTCTTGCTTGTAGGTCATAGGAAAGTGCATTAAGTAGTGAGAAAATGGATTACCACATTTTCTTGGCAGATACACCTTTGGGTAGATGGAACTTGAAAGTAACAGGTGTGGTTGGTTGTGTGTTGTGTTTGGTTGGCTGGATGCAGGCAAAAGAAAAGTCACGTGGTAGTTTACCTTCAGAAGGAAGGTTCGGTATAATCCTGCCGATCTAGGGGTTGGCGTATGAAAAAGCTGCCTTTAATGTGAAAACGACTTTAAGAAATAACACTTATTTTAACCAAACCCTGTTTTGTTTATTTTATTTTTTCTATAATATTTAAACTCATCCTAAGTTTTCAAGAGAAAGCCATTAAGGAGAACTTACTGCATAAAATGGAGGTGGGAAACCATTTAATTTTTTTTAACCAGGGCTCAGAACTGTGCAAAAACTTCCTCATAGAATCTTCTAAATAAATGATTTAATTGGCCAGTATTTGTTTTTTGAGATTGTGGCCATGGACTGTTTGACATTGTTGAGGGGCAGCGTGCTTCTGTTCCCCGCTGTGGTTGGGCCGGAGCAAGGGCCGTGGAGAGCGCAGTGCGCGGGCACAGGTGCTTGGAACCCTGTGGGTGACATTTCTGTGCAGGGACGTGTGTTCGTAACCTTCCCTGCACCAAAAGGCGACAGAGTACCATCCCACCCCCATCCTAAGTTCTTCTGAACTTAAGCCGGTCCTGCCTTCTCTACAACAGCAGCAGGAACGTCGTCGTTCGCTTGCATCCGGATCAGCGCATAAACTGGAGCAGACGATTCCCGAGAGTTTTTCCAGGTCTGAAGTTTTATGATTCTTTGTTACTGTGTCTTGTGTCTTGGTAATAATGACTGAAGTAACAGCTGAGCACTTGAAGACATTTCAAAAGTTCTTCAACCGATAGAAATCCTTCTTTTACTAACGGCTTCTGAACATCATTGAGAGGCGGTGTAGATTAGCTCTTTCCAGCTCTTTCTGGGATCCTGTGTTTTTGAATGCTGAATGTCACATACCAGATTAGTTCTTATTTCTTCCTTTTCAGTGGACTATGTACTTGAGCCTACGAACAATAGAAAACAGCTTTCTCTTTTAGCTGTCTCAACTCATTCTAACCTCATTCCTAGCTTTGCCTAACTTTATAGTTTATTTTGGCTGCAAAATTCTGCCCACTTTTTATCTGTTATAAAAATGTATTTTTCCTTTGGTGAGGGGAAAAAATGCAAGCTATCACATACTTATTTTGGATTATCTTTTTCCCCATTATTTTCCTAACCCCTTGAGCTCTGTTCATGCCTCTGCCAGTCCTCAGAAAAAAAAAAAAAAAAAGGTTGGCTGAGTTTGAGGATAGCTGAAACATTTTTTATGTAGGAGTGGTTTGTACAATGTGGGAGGTTTCTACTGAATTCTCTCTGAAGACATCATTCAGTAGCAGCTTACTGGTGATAACAGAGATTACTGTTGATGCCTTCACTATTCCGGGAAAGTTCTGGGTTTAGAAGGAGTCTGTTAAAAATTTGGGCTTCAGTATAGAAACCAGGAAAAACTTAATTTGTTATTTGAAAAAGACCTAGGTAAGTGTAAGCCTCATTAGATGACTAGATTTTTATTTACTTTGCTTTGTGGAATTGGACTTGATTAAGCTGTTAGAAGGTGGAAAAAAGGATCTGTGGCCTGCCAATACTGTCACAGACGGGCCTCTGTCATGTAGAATCGCATTATTCCAGAAGAGCAGAGACTGACCGAGAGGGGCTTTGGGCAGATTTCCAACAGCGTTGTTTCTCGAGGCTGAACGAATTCGCCACTGTATTTTTATAAGGTACTAGGGGTACAGTTATCTCCTCCCCCAGCCACTGCCCAGTTATACAAGTGATGAATAAAATTTGGCAAATGTATAAAAGAGGAAGAAATTACCTATAGTTCTATTATCTAGAGATAGTTAACATTTTGGTTTCACTCCAGCCATTTCTCCCTTATATGTGGTTTAAGGAATACGTAGTAGAGACCTGGGGAATGCGATTGACGGTGTAGAGGCTCATGCTCAGCCTAGGACAACAGCATTGTTTAGAAGGACATTTGTTATAAATTTAGGAAGTTCAGTGGATTGAGCGTGGGCCTGTGAAGCAAAGGGTCACCGGTTCGACTCCCAGTCATGGCACATGCCTAGGCTGTGGGCCAGGTCCCCTCGGGGGGCACCTGAGAGGTAACCACACACACACTGATGTTTCTTTCCCTCTTGTCTCCCTTACCCTCTCTCTAAAAGTAAATAAATAAATTTATATATATAAATACAGAAAGAAATACATAGTTGAGAAGATCAGATTTATATGTAATTCCCTGGGTTTTTTTTTTTAATCGAAGAATGCGTTCTCATGTTGTACAGTTTTTGAATGTTACTGTAAGGGGTAGCGTAATTCTCTTGTTTGGAGCTATCCGTTTGAACTAATTCTCTATTAGTAGACATTTAATATTTTTTTCAAAACATGTTTTCCCCCTCCATTCCATCATTATTTGCATAAGTAAAGTAAACTTATTTGGTTAAAGTTTGAACATTTTCAAGTTCCTTTATACAGATTGTTAAATGTGTTAAATTTTATCCAAAATGCTTAACGGCCACTTCATATGTTTTGCCTGTCGTCTGAGTGTGGAGTATTTTGCCACGTCTTTGCCAGCAGTGGGCGCTGTCACTGCCCTACGCTTCCTTGATGTATGGGTGGAAAATGACCTGTCTCAGGACGGCTTGAGTGCCTGGTCAGTGCATCGGCTCCTTGGCCTTTGTTTTAGTCTGAACCCAATTCTGGGACTTCTTGACCATCCTTGATAAATATTATTAGCTAAGCCTCCTGAACACGCGATGTTTGTGTTACGCCAGATCTGGAGAGCTTTTATTAAAGCTGGTCGTCATTGATAGTTAGGCAAGCATTTGGAAATTCCCCGTGGAGGAAAAAGAACACCCAACAAAGCTATCCACGCTTATGGTGGTGCCTGCCCGTCCTTTCTATATGTAGTAATTACTGTGGCTGGACCAGCTTGTGCCTCCAGAAGAACCAGTCCAGAGCGTTCTCACCTTCCCTTCATCAAAGCAAACTGCTGGGTCACCTCCTCCCTGTGGCCCCGTCTTTTGACCATCATTGGCAGATTCTCGGCTAGTTCACAGGTGACAGACTTCTTTGGGCGTCTTTAGCTCCATATTTATTGGCCATATTTCTGTTTTTTTAGGTGAAACATTTTCTCAAGTTACATTTTTCTTGTTCTGGGATTTCTTTGTGTGCTCGGAAATGCTGCTGTTACTCTCACTGACCTTATTATGAAGTCATGGATCCTACCTGGGAGGGACCTGACTTTGACAGTGAAGAGAGCGCCGATGCAGAGTCTTCAATAGGCAGTTGTCATACAGGTAACAGCTGCTTCTGATTCATAGAGAGAAATTGTTCTCTCTGGTGTGGCCACGGTAAGTGTTTTCTTTAACCAGCTGCCACTTATGTTGAGGTCAGCCCGGTACCCCGAAGGGAGGGGAGAGTCTAACACTGAGTCACGAAGATGTCACCTGGGTGGCGCATCAAAGCTCTCACACACTTTTCTTTTTCCTATGAAACTCCTTTCTCAGAGCCATGCTATTCTACCAGGGGTGCAATTTGCAGAAGTTTAGCTGTCTCTCTTCCTGGCCTCTAAGAAAGCGATCGTGACCATTCAAAAGCCAAGAAGTGAATCTGGGGATGGATGAGTGTGGTGGAAATTAACAAAAATCTAGAGTGGTCTGAACAGTGCAAGTGGATTTCACTAAAGCAGTTGATAGAGCAGTCATAAGAGCCGTATATTCTTTTATTGGAACGTATATTTAATGAAAAAATTTTAACATGAAATGTATCACACGTTTTGTCCAGATTGTCAGAAATTCACATGAGGTGTATCGGAGTCTTGATCAGGTTCCTGGGGTTGCTGTGACGGAACTGGGTGGGTTGGAGTAACAGTAATGCATCGTCTCATGCCTCTGGAGATCAGACGGGCAGCAAAACTGAGGCGTCGTAGCCCCCTGGCTGGTGTAGCTCAGTGGATTGAGCGCGGGCTGGGAACCAGAGGGTCCCGGTTCGATTCCCAGTCGGGGCACATGCCTGGGTTGCGGGCCAGGTCCCCGTGAGGGCCATGTGAGAGGCAACCATACATTGCTGTTTCTCTCCCTCTCTGTCTCCCTCCCGTCCCCTCTCTCTAAAAATAAATAAAAATAAAATACTTAAAAAAAAAAACAAAAAAAACTGAGACGTCGTAGGCCCACAGCTCCCTCTTAAACTTGAGGAGGAAGAGCCCTCCTGGCCTCAGCTGCCTCGGTGTTCCTCCGCTTCTCGGCGCGTCGCTCCAGGCTCTGGCCTTTGTGGTCGCGTTGCTACCTTCCTGCTGGGTATTTATGTTCTCTGGATACAAATCTTTTACCAGGTACTTGATTTGCAGATATTTTCTCCTAGTCACTGGCTTGTCTTTTCCTTTTCTTAATACTGTCTGCAGTTTTAGCTCTTAATATTTGTCTGTGATCCATGTTTGGGTTAATTTTTATGTGTGGTGTGGGCTAAGAGGTTTTTTAAAAATGATTTTTATTTTTGCTTTTTTTTAACCATGTGGCTATCCACTTGTTCTGCTACCATTTTTGTTCTTTTCCTTTGAGCTCTGTTATCACTACCTGGCAGTCTTAGATAATGCTTCTGAGCAGCAGCCTGCCTTGGCTAAGTAGGGAGAGTGGGGAGGGGTTTGTCTTGGGTCTTAGCCTTAATGGAAGGAGGCCTTGCCCCGTGGTTTGCTTTGTTTGGTTCTGATCCTGTTGAGAAGACATCTACTGAGTCTTTATAAACAATGAGTAGAGTTTTAGCCAGCTTGGATTTAGTTAAGAAATTGCTCTGTTATCTTCTTCTTCTGAGGACGATTATGAAATCTTACTTGAACACACAGTTCAGGGCAGATAAGCCTAGGATAGTGTAAGCTAACTTGAACATTTGTTAAAAATAGCTCTAAACACAAGAATGATGAAACCCTTCTTAAAACATTTGCTTTTTCCAAACAGTTCTTTCGAACCATAAAAGTAAAAGATATTTATTTGAGAAACATCTTGAAATTACCGTACTATAGAGGAAAGCTGTTCTTCCCCATCCCTGCCTCCTTGGTGTAGCAGCACTTTGCATTCTGTGGGGTTGGTATCTGGACTCCGGAGAGTGCAGTTCCTTGGAACAATATTTGGATTTACGAATGGATTCAGGCCTGTTTTCTTATGTGGAAGAGGCAAGGCTAGGTGCTAATATTTGATGAGCATCTACTTTAAGTCAGCCCTCATATTTCACAGAGCTCTTTGAAGTGTTAAAATTATATTAAAATACTATTTAAAAATGATCTCTCTCTCTATCCTTCCTACCTCCCCCGTTCTCTTTCAGAGGTTGGCTTAAATAATTTGCCCAATGTCATACAGCCTAGTGAGTGAGAATCTGAAAATCTGGGGGAAAACTTCAGCATCTTTTGGTTAAAATTGTTACCTTGTTTTTGTTTTTAAATGGTTTGAAAGGCTGTAAAAGAAGAAAGGATCGAGTAGTTCTCCTTTTGTTTCTTTTCTGGCTCATGGGGCCTGGTCTCCCTTTTATTCTCTATCAGAATTAGAAGTTCCAAGATCCCCTTCTGTCTTGCTCAGATTGAGACTTGTTTCTCTTCTCCTTTTGCTTCTGTGCTTTCAACTTTGAGAGCCTTAGTTTTGACCGTGGTGTGTGTTAGCTGAACAGAAAGGTAAAGGAGAGAGCTGGGGTTCTTAACAATGAAAAGTCCTTCTATCGGATTGATTCAATCAGCAGTTTTAATGTATTGAGTACTAACTAGTAGCTAGCTGTGGATTCGTAGGCAAGCCACTCAATTTCCTCATCTGTGAAATGGACTAGCCCTCCACAAAGATCCTTCCGTGGTATACCAGCACTCCGAATTTCTGGTGTTAGTGGAACCATGAAATAAGTGTCTGTGGTATGGTCACACGTATCTGCCATAGGGACCAGTGTTTAAAAATCTGTCTTCTCCTAAGTGCCCTTAAATCATGAAGTCATTTGCATTGAGTTAGTAGGTGAGAAACATCAGTTGTGGTGCAGTCAGTTGAGAGAGAGAGAGAGAGAAGGAAAGAGAGAAGGGCATTTGTGATCCGGGTGCCTACTTTTCTTCCTCCTTCCTTGAGGAGATGTTTGACAGCCAGGACTTCCCCGTTGACGCCCCCACTTTATCAAACAGCATGACTTATTCTAATCTGTTGTTTATGCTGTTGCCATGGTATCCTGTCTTGAAACAGAAGGGTGGCTGATACATTTGTACAGGCATGCAGATTTTCTTTTTCTACCTCATTGACATTTGCCAGCAGAATTTTTTTTTTTTTTAACCTAATGATTCAGGCCGAGACTTAGGGGTGTAATGAGTGCAGAGAGAAGTGAGTGTTTGGACTCTGGACAGTTAAAAGAAGAATTCTTTATATTAACCTAACTTACTCTGTTAATCACTAAGCTGTGTTGCTCCGTGATTCAGGACTTTCCACTTGAGCCGACTACTTGTTATATAAATTGTATTTATTCCTGACGAATGCTTGGTTTCCACTGAACACGAGAACTCAGGCTAGTGGGTCTTCTTAGCGCGACACCAAGCGCATTAAAAACAAGCAAACAAAACGGAAAACAACCCAAGGTCACAGTTTCCAGTGATCATCCTAACAGATCTGGATCAGTTCATCAGCATGCAGAATGATAAAAAGTGGTGTTAGGAGGTGTGCAAAAGGAACCTGAAGGGAAATACCAAGTGGATTATCTTCATCTCTTTTACTCTAGTGAGTGCCAACGAACCTTTCTTTGACTTGATTGCAGACGAAATGCACACAGGAGTAAGAAGTTTATAGAGGAAAATCTTTCCTTTGAATTGATATTTTTGCTTTTCACTTGTTCAGAAAAATTGGAAAGAGAAGCTGTGAGTGGTGGAGTGAAAAAGTAACCAACAAAACATGATCCTTTTAGAATATCTAGGTGGGGACTGCAGAACCAGTTTTTAATCTTTTTCAGAAGATGTGGCCACAGAGATTATAATTCAGTTAAGACTCAGTGAGGTTAGCCACAGGGTCCCAGCCACGCCTCCTGGCGCGTGGATTTTGTTCCAGGTGGCCTTCTGCTCTCCCTGTGGGATCTCACTTCCCGGAGGCTTCCCTCCCGGCTGCTTTGCCCTGGAGTATTCTTGCACCGTGAAGAAGACATTAACTCTTCATATGGTACAGTCATCATAGCTCTTTTGAAAACTGTTTTACAGCTGAGGAAATGAAGGTAGAGAGAGCATTTGCACAAGGTCATGTCTATTGTTTTTCCATCGAATGTCTTGTCTTCTCCTAAAATACATAAGACTTTATTGTTAAACGTTTTTCCCCGAAAATATTTAAGACTTTAGATGATTTCTCCTTTTCCCTCATCTTCTATATGCTTACTCCAAATCAGAGTCCTTGTCCCCTGATCTCTTATGTACCAGGACATTACCTAATCCAACAGTTCTTCGGAATGAACTGCCTTGGGGTTATTTGTGTGTGTGTGTTTTTTTTAAGATGGTAGATAATTTTAAGGAATACTCAGCACAGTTGTGGGCCTTGCTTTTGAGGCCCCTAGGATACCAAGGAAAGTGGGGATCACTTGGCACTTTGCCACAGAAAGAGCTCCCAGGGAGAGAGGTAGGCTCATGGCATCCCTGCGAGTCAGCCCAGAGAAGACCGACCCACATGTTCTAATTTTGAAGAGGGAAACGTAAACTGATTCATCTTAGGATTTTTAGTGATCATTGAAAGAAGAAATTTGTTCTTTAGGATAGTCTGTGCTGAAATATCATTTAATTCTGCTTTATCTGCTTGTCATGATGAGAATTCATTTAATTACAGCTTCCTTCAGGCCCCCATAGACTGTTACTTACCTTATTTAGTCCTTGCCTATGTGCTGACCTGGGGAGAAAGATCATTAATAGAATTCAGTCAGTTAATGAAATTAAGCCAGGGTTGTAGAGAGCCACACGGTATTTGCATCTGTCTCATTGTCAGGGCACTGCACCTGACATTTTTCCTTCTGACTATTTAGACTGAGTTGTACAGGTGCCGCGGTGGGTGAGCAGCCTGCTGTTGCCAAGGCGTGATGGCGGCCGGCAGTAATGATGCAGACCGTAATTTGGGGCTGGAGAGTTTGGCCTTGCGGCGAAAGCACAAGGGGTCCTTCGAAGGATGCGATCAGAGAATGTCCACGCAAGTCATACCCAGCTTGTGCGAGAGAAGAACCGTGTGATGATGTGGAGGAACAGGTTCTGCTCAGAGACAGGGAGAACCGTCGGGAAGCTGCAGTCTTAAGGGAGAGGGTGAGGACTTGGGCAGCAGGGACAGGTCAGGAGACCCTGGGGAGGTAAAGTAAACAGGGTTTGTTGAGGTTAAGGAGAAGGAAACAGTTGCCTGAGAGCTGAAGGGAGACCGTGAATGAGGATGAAGGACTGACTGGGAGTGTAGAGGATGCAGTGGGCGCAGAACGTGTCAAGAGCAGTCGGCATGCAAGTGATAGTTGGAACTGAGGGAATGGGATGAAAAATTGTCAGTTGCCTAGGTTGTCTGGCCAGGTAGACATGCCTTTTTCTTCCTCCCCACTCTGCTCAGCCCTTCCTAAAGCTCTGGGCTCTGAAGAATAAGAGTTTAATTTAAAACCCATCACATCAGGTAATCATTAGGAAGTTTCAGAAAGGGTCAAATAAGTGCAAGTATTTTATGTTGGAAAAACCTTTCCTGACAGCAGTGGGAGGGTGGATAGGCAGGGGCCGAATCCCAGTCCAGCCCGCCGCTGCGCAGGTTCCTTCTCGGGGCCCCGCTGCCCTTTTCTGTGAGATAAAGGAGACTGGAGCTTTAGACTGGGTTGCATGCCTGGGTTGCAGGCCAGGTCCCCAGGAGGGCCACGTGAGATGCGACCACACATTGATGTTTCTCCCCGTTTCTTTCTCCCTCCATTCCCTTCTGTTTAAAAATAAATAAAATCTTAAAAAAAATCTTAAAAAAAAAAAGAAGGAGCTCTTCAGTAAAATGGAAAAGGGTATGGACCTTGGTTTGATTCTTAAATCTTTTTTAAACAGCTGTGTTAAGCACACAGTGCAATGCCTGTTCGTGTGTTCAGTTCTGTGACAGTCACCACATTGATTTTACAACTGTATCATCACACCTTCCACCCTGAGCCATTATCTTGACAGGGGCATTTAATAACTGTTTTATCTTGAATAACTCACCTAAGCTCTCTGAAACGCAAATTCACTTTTTTTTTTTTCATTTGGTCTCTTAACAGCCATCAAGAAATTGAGCCCGGTTATCCCCTTCTTTGACCCAAGAACCTTGATCCATGTTGGTACAGAGGGGAGACTGTGGGCTCCCAAAAGTCGCAGGTCTCTTTCTAGGTGTGCGGATATGACAGGTGTCTTCTCTCTCCTCTGTTCACGTGGGTGTTTGGATGTAGCAGCGTTGGAGTCATTTGTATCCATATTTCGTCTTGCTCCTTTTGGCCTCTCATATGTTTCGTTTTAACCATTCAGGGATTTGGGATCTTCAGTCTGACTTGCAGTGTATTAGAATGTTTCATGGCTCTTAGATGGTCCGTATATTTAATCATTTTGTCACTAGGTATTTCCAGACCTCGGTGAAGTGCTCCTCATTCTGGGACAGAGGTGGGATGGGGAAGACGTGCATTCGCCTCTGATGGAACCCTCGTTCCCTATAGGTGTTCATCGGTTACTTGTTTTACCTTGTTGCTGAGACCATTGCAGGGGCGGGGGTGGCCGTGGTGGGATTTGGGGCACAGTCTCCTCCTCCTCCTGTCGTGCTTCCCCAGATCCCTGGAACAACGCCGGCTTTAACCCAGAAGCGCAGCCTGTGGCTTTAGAAGCACAGATAGAAGCATGTGCTGGAGGAGAGAGAATTTGGGTCATACTAAAATCTAAATTTTAGTCATATATCTGAGGCCGCCAGATTTCTTCACTTTTGCTCACACAAGAATATCACGGGAGGTTTGGATATCCTGGGAGGTGTTTGTTGAAATTTAGACACACTATCAATCCAGTGCATGAGAAAAGTTACTAAGAAAAAACGGAACTCTGGTGTCTCATTTGTCACCGTATGCTGGTTTTAGGTTCTTGCTCCCCTTTCGGGGGCTCATAGACCTCCCGTTTACCAGTTTGTGTCTGTTATTCAATAAACTCAATTCATGACAGTTTATGGAATCTATTTTTTTTTTTTTTTTTTACTGCAAACTCATCTTCCAACGTTTATTCTTAAATAATCTTTTAAGACTCAGAAAGTATCGCTTTCTGGCCTGTGACAGACTCCTTTAAGTCAGACGCTGTTACTTCTTCTAGTTCGTGTAGCCTGAAGTTCATTCTCATTGGCGGAAAAGGAGGAAATAAAAGAGATAAGGACTTCTTTGATGTCCTCTCTTTTGCACACAACCACCTGATCAGTAGGTCTTCAATCTGCCTTACTTGTTCTTTCTTTCTTCACACCTAGAGGAATAGAAAAGCCCTTTTTTGTGGGCCACACCGTTTTTCTACGCTTTCAAGTCATTTTTGGAGTACAGAATCATACCTTCTGCCTTTCCATTCTAAACTATGGTAAGTTCTTAAAATCAGAAATGTTTAATTGTTTAGTCACTTGGATACACACACAGAACATTTTAGTTACACAGGCCTCTCTGTTAAGGTGTTAGAAACGAAAACTCATCCTGACTGCTCCTAGTTAATCAGAATCCAAATAATAAGGACTGTGGTGCCTCAGTGCTTCCTGTTTCTCATATAGGAAACGCACTGCCCCCACCTTCTGTCTTCTTGCGGCTCAGGTCCGCAGCTTGTCGCTGCCAGGGTGGGTCCAGTCATCTCACGGGAAGTGACTGGCTTCGAGCCCTTCCGGAGCGCGTGGACCTTCCCTGGAAGGTCCGTGAGGTGATGGCTCTGGAGAGATATTTCTCAGTCCAGTCACCACCTGTAACAATAACTGTGATTTATTATCTGCAGGGTGCCAGGCACCGACTGTAGCTAAGCTTCTACTTACATTTTCTGCTGAATCCTCCCAAAAGTGTTGTAAGAAAGTATGATCTGTTTTTTTTTTTTTTTTTTGGACTGGCCAGGAACCCAAAACTTAGAGAAGTTAAGTGAATTGCTTCAGAGCTCATAGAAATAATTGATGTCAGCATTTTTATCAATCTTCAGCAGTAATTTATCTAAAATCGTAAGAGGCACACCTAGAATTCTGATCTAGGTCTATTTGACCTCGAAAGTGAGTGATTTTTCTCACTGCTATCGTGGGCCTGTTGTGGTGTGGTGCTGTGCCAGGTGCTTTGGAGAATAGGAAGTTAAAGAAAATACATTCTCGACCTTTACAGGCTTTAAAAAAAAAAAGAGTGGGGCAGCCCAGTAAGAGTGTATTAGAAGAGAGGACCCTTCATTCTTTCGGGAGGCAGTGGGGCGAAGCTGGTCATCTGTGCAGAGACTTGGAGCCACAGTAGCAGCGGGTGGACATTACCTTACTCAGCACTGTGGGGTCTCGTTGTAGTCCCTGACTCCTTGGTGATCGGTGTGTCCCTCTGCCTGGACATAGTTCTTTCCCAAGGCTTGTCTGGTGCAGACCTCTGCTGCGTGGTTACAGACAAAATGATTTGCTTTTATATTAGACTCTTCCATTTACTATGTCCGCCTTCCCATACAGAACTGGAGCCCTGGGTCTAGGATGCCTTTGAGCTGTGACTGCATGGCTTCATTTTAATGAATGCCCTACTTGACCTTTCTAAGTCAATGTGCCACGGAAAGAGATTTGAGTGTTTGCCAGGTAGAAGTAGGTCCCTTCAAGGGGTGAGGCATTTGCTTTAAGCAATTATGAGGGAAAAAAACCCCCAAACCCTCACTAACCGTTAAGTATCCCTTCAAAACAAGTATCCCCTTTATCCTGACTTTTAATAACTTGTGCTTATTATGGAAATTCTAAAATACGGACAACTGAACTCATTGTGGAAATTTTAGAACTTGAAGTAGAAAAATAGAAATCACCCAGTATCGCACCTTCCAGGAATAATCATTGAATTTTCAAGCTGTTTGTACATGAATGGGACAATGAATTTATGGTTTCATTCGAATGCAGATTGGCTGCCATCTAAGAGCCAGAAGTTTGCCATGTGAGTTCAGTTAACTGCCTGCTAAAAGAAGCTAAAATTAAGATGCTTTGGAGGGATAGAATATTCCAGAGTCACCACAATATCCAGGATACAATGTACAATTACTCAGAATATGGAGAAACAGGAAAATGGCCCACTCTGAAGGTAACCCAATGGAGATCCATCCCGGGGTGACTGAGTTTTGGATCGAGCAGATAAGGATGTACTATTCCCTAGTATTTACTGTTCTCAGTATTTCCTGTACTCAGGAAGAACCGTTGGTAATGAAAATCTACACAATTTTGGCGCAGAAATAAAAATGTAAAACAAGAAAAATTACCTGAAATAAAATTTTTTACAGGATACGCTTCACAGAACTGAGATGACAGAAACAGAGAAGTCACCGACATTTTAGATCAATAAGAAGGATCCAATCGGAAGAGAGAGGAAAGATTGAATAACAAAGAGCAGAACCCCAGAGACCTGTGGGGCGGTTTTACCAAGGTCTGCAGTGTGCGTGTAATCGAAGTTCTAGAGAGAGAAGAGAGGGTGAATGGGGCAGAAAAAAGTCTTTGAAGGAATTGGGATAAACATTTCCTAAATTTAGTGAAAGAATTAAGTACAGAGATCATCACCGTTTGACAGTGTTTATAACGAGAAGAGCAGAAAGGAGGCGTGTAGCGCCAGGAAGAATGGAGGCCCCAACGGCCTACTTCCCCCCAAACGTCTGGTCTGAGCAAGCCTGACTGATTCCCAGCCCTGTCGTGTTTCTCTCTGGGCCTCACAGATCGCACTGTTAGGAGATCGGGAGATTAAGTTGCAGCCGAGACTAAATTGCACAAAATGGTAGAATATGGTGGTTTTTTGAAACGTGCCAGGGCTGGTTTCTTTGGGAGGTCTGCAGCGAACACTGGCCCTTTTTGTGGGTGCTGCTTTTCCCTTCGCCTTTTCTTTGCTCTCCCTCCCTGCGACCCTCTTCTTGTTTCTGAGAAAGGGCAAAACGGAGACTGATGCATTTGAGCCGGACTGGCTACATCAAAGGCAGTGAGTTCCATTGACACCAGAATCAGCTTTGGCAGAGAGCTGCCTCTGGGGAGGCTTTTGTTGAGTCTCTGCTTTTCTCTCCCAGATGACATCGATGGTGCTGCGGGGAGTCACTAGGCAGTGCGTTGTCGTTAATGTGCCTTGGATGAAATATGACAGCAAGAGTCCTCCAATTCTGACCTCAACCCTTTTACAAGTGCATGCTTGCACGCTCACCCACAGCTAGTGTGCACTGGCGAGACCATGCTGATCATTAACTACTGAGTATTAGGCTTCATCAGACCAGTGAGCATCAGTATGCAGCATCTCCCTTGCCTGTCCCTCCATCCATGTGTGGGCACCAGTGTGTGTCCTACACAGGAGGCAGGGATCCGGTTACAGAGTCTGGGAAGTAGCACAGCCGAGAGTTAACAGCGAAAGAGCTTTGAAGTCAAGGGGCCTGCAGAGTCGGTCACTCTTGAGCAGGGTGTCCTTGTACAAGTTCTTTGAATCCGACATCCATTTTCTTGTAGAACGGGGATAACAGCTACTCCCCAGGAGGTTCTGAAGCTTAAAAAAAAAATCTGTCTAGTATTAAGCCTTCTACATAATTATTTATTCCTTTGATTTCCTTCTGGTGTCATTGTAACCAGTTATCTGAGATCATTTCTAATTTTGCACGTGTTATGTGCCATTCTGTTTCTAGGAATGGATTTCGCAGAGGGAGTTGAAAACTGGTAGTTTCTTATTCGTGTATCTTTGCAGAGCAAAGAGCGAAGCTCGGAGGTCCCAAGATTGTGCATCTAGTAAGTGGTGAGGCCGTTGTTGGCCCAGATCTGAATGTTAACAAAGCAGTGTCTCCTTGGAGACTTCATAACTGAGCTTTTAGATTCCCCAGCTCTGGTGCATTCTTTTTTTTCTCTTATCTGCATGCTTTATTTGTTCCCTGCTCCAACCTGGGATAGCGATCAGCGTCTGTAAGGAAGGTCATGGTGTATGTGTCTTTAATGCGTCCATCTTGCTTTGTAATTGCTTTGTTTTATGGTTTTTCTCTTGGGCTTCATAGCAAGCTTCAAGACTGCTAATTTCCTGTATGAAAAGTCAGGGTCCTTTTCAGTATATGCCATACAGTGATAGGCTGGCCTACTCCTCATTACAGTTAGAGAAATTTAATGTAGTATCGGTAAAAACAGTATCATTGCCTTTCACTGCAGTTTTGAACATGAAAGACTCCATGCTCACTCTCTTTAACCTTGGATATTGGTTTTGAAGCTTAATTATTACAGATTTTTGTACACCTTAGAGAGAACATTCTCAGAAGTTCCTATTGCTTATGTAACAGCAACTAAATTTGGGGGGCAGCAGATTTCAGCTGGCGGATATTAGCCTGTGTTTGTGTAGAAGGGAGTCCATTCCCAGCTGGCTCTCAGGCTTGTAAAGATTTCCATTTGAATGTGGTTAGGAACGTGTTGGTCTGTTGAGTTGCTTTACTTGTTGGGTAACTGTGCAGCTGACTTTTTGTAGGCCATTATCTGCTGCTTCGGGAAAACAGAATAGGGCACATCTGTAAGTTAGTGTAAGTTGGGGGAAGGATGAAGCAGATGCATAGTCTGCCCAGAGGCCTTAAACAAGCTTACATCTCTGCCTTCCTCTTATTCCTTCAAGCTTTTAATTAGTGAAATACTACGTCCTCCACCAAGACTTTTCCATGTAAACAAATGGGAAGAATGTCTCTTCCTTTTCGTCCTCCTGTGTTTAGTCCGCAGCTCATGAAGTCGCCCTGCCTCCTTTGTTTGTATACCTGAGGTAGCCAGCATTTCTGTGTGTGCCATTGTGGCGTGTTTGAGTTGGGAGGGACTCTCACAGTTACATACAGTCCAACTCCTCCCGTTCACAGTGAGAAACGGAGGTCAGGAGCCTCGCTGCAACCTACAGGCAGTGATGTGGTAGTTAGAGGTTCAGAGCGTGGATTTTTGAGTCAGATCTGGGTTCCAGTTTGGGCTCCCACTGTTTACAAGTTGTGTGACTTCATAAAGGTAACTTCAGTCATGAACGTCTGCTTTTGTAAAGGGATTAATGTGAGGATTATTAGCAGGTACCTGGAACAGAGTAAGTGCCCGCGAATATGACGTTGGCCGCTCAGTCCTTGTAGTTGATAAGCTGTAAGGTGTCAGAACTGTAGAATTAGAGTGTTCACTGTTTGGATGAACCCATGAGAAGAACACCTCTTGAGTGAGACGAGAGGTTACAACGTATCGATCAGTTAGTTACTTGTATGTTGTGTGGTTTTTGAGGGATAGGAGTTCCAAAAGCCAGTGGGTACGCATGTTTGCCGCCTGGTATGTTTCGGGTGTGTGCTTGAGAACGAGAGAGGGGAGGGTGGGCATATTTTTTAAAACCCCCTTGAGTTTCAGAAATGGATTTTGCATGCCAGGGGGCAGCGTGTGACAAGAGGCTGAGATCAGTTGGTATAACTGGAGCTTGTCGCTGGTCCTTGTACTGCGTTCTCTGCCCAGTTCCAGTGTCCCTATTTCTGTACGAGCAGATGAGATAGAAAAACGACCAGGTCTCTCCGTTGAAATGTCACGTGCCCGGCCGGGGAGGGAGGAGCCCAGGGTGAGGAGAACGCGGGATAGAGCCAGCAGGCAGTCTGTAGCCTTCACCTTTGCTTAGCTTTTTCCTGCAGCAGGTGCTGGAGCCGTTGCGTTCTGTTTAAAGCTTCTAGAGATGACTTCAGAAGGTGATCTTCAGTTCGGTTGTACCAGCATTTGGGAAGGGGAACAAAGGGAAAGAAAGAGGAATCAGAAATATATTTTTTAAAACTATGAAAAAAGTATGAACTTTTATCTCACAGGGTAGGGGCTGAGGCTGGGTTGGCCTGTGGTTTTTACCATTCTGCTTCCTGCTGATGGAGAGCCAGCCGCAAAGACAACTGTTTGGAGCCCACGTTTGATGGTTGAAAACACCTTTTTCCTCTTAGAGAATTGGCATTGCTGAGGTTTTAACTTTAAACTTCCAAAGCGGTGCTTTATTTGAGTGTGATCTTACTTCTTAAGGATTCTGCTGTGGCTGGGCTAGCAGGGAGTAAGGACTCTGTTTCCTGGTTTCCCATCTTGCCCGGTTGTTTTTTCCTTGTCGGGTGTCCTGAGCCGGGTGCGCCTGTGCTCTGGCTGCGGTCAGTGACAGACAAGGCCTGTAGCACGCCTCCGCGGTGTCTCCCCTGTTCCACGGCAGCGCTTCGCAGAGTCCTCAGAGGCCAGTGCTTGGTTACCTCTGTTTCCGTCCGGGGAGAGAGGCCCTAGAGCTGTGGACTTCAGTTCCCTCCTTCCACACCGCTGACCTACGATGGCCATGGCAGTCCACCCTTTTGTCAGTCAGCACTGGATGGTCAAGGTCGTGACACAGATGTTTGGAGCAACCTTGGTTCTTCTGTCTCCCGGGTCAGTCTGGATTTTGGCCATCTTCTAACCGTGAACGACTGTGCTACACTGAGCCAGCTGTGTGCTGTGTGTGTGGAGTTGGGGTAGTAAGGGGGGCAGTCCGCTGCGGGGCCTATTTAATTTATGTGTCGATTCAGCCAAGATCTCAGCTCTCTGGAGAGTTTATTTGGACTATTTATAGTTTGTTGTTCCGTCCTCAGTCTCTGTCTGGAGCACACACTCAAGTGTTTGTTGAGTTGGACGAGTCCCCTTTATTGCCTTTCATACATCCCTTGTTTGCATGCTTTCCACCTCTTCCCTCCCCTTCCCCTTTGAATGGCTTTCTGCACGGCCTGGGCTCTATGAAGACACAGGTGCCCGCTTCTCGCGGCCGCCCTCCCTCCCAAGGAACAACGCCTGCAAGGGGACAGCTTTCCTTTTAGGACAGTGTGCTCGAAGCTCTTCAGTCTTTTTCCCCCTAAATTAAAAAAATATATATCGTAAAGACTCTCAGGGAAAGTATTCAGTTGAACTGCGCTTTATGACCCTCGGGTCTTTCCAACCATACCATGGATTTTGTGAGAGCACCTTTTCTGAGTGTCGAAGTGATGTAACTTCGAGGGAAGGGTATCGCGCGGTAGAGGCCCGTTTCTCCCGTAAACATGTCACATGGTTGGCATCTCACGCGCACGGTCGTAGGACCCGCTTCTGCCCTCACTGAAAACGGCGGTCACTGTGCCTGTTTTGTGCCGTTGATCTCCTCACATGCAGTGAGAAGCGCTCAGGTGTTTTAAAGCAGTGGGTTCGTCTTTCTTACGACAGCTTCATTTTTTTTTTTAACTTAGTTCAACTGGGGAAATTAATTTTCCATTTCTGCATTGTTTGGTGAGTCGTTAACATATGTGGCCCCCTCAGAGTTTCCTAGTAAGAGGAATTCTGACCGTTTGAAGTTCGGGGAGTAATCTCTACAGTTTCTTGTGCATCAGTTGTTTCTAATCCCACAACAGGTATAGTACCACCCAAACGTACGCTGGCAGTCACTTTTTAATAATTGGATGAAAAACTGCCTTTTTAATCATTCTTTTAAAACCATTTTCAATGAATTGATCCAAGCAGGAGAAACTGCTGAATATGATTTTTTTTAAAACCTAGTAGTCTATTTTAAACTCAGGTGAGATCTCATCTTACCCATTATCTTAGTATTGTGACACATTGTGTTTGCTTTGCGAAGCAGTATGTCTGAATGGAAAGTGAACTACCTTTATTAATAGCCCAGCCACACCTCTTGTCAATCACCACAAAAGGCACACGAGCGTCCTCTTCTTCCTGTACTGTGTGTGCACGTTCTGAGTGCAGGTTCGATCCTGCAGCAGCAGCTGGTGAGAGGTGGAGAAACGGTTAGACTGTTTCATCGAAGACAATGTCTCAGAATTCCTGTGACAAAATAACGATTTTAACAATGGAAAACATTGAAACATTTGTTGTTTCTAACACCTCTTCTGCCTGCCACTGAGGAGGACAACCCGAGAGTGCTTTTGTGAGTGCTTTTGTGCCGTAATGTGTCCAGAAGGTGCGCTGTGTATCACCGCGATAACTCCTAACAGAATAGCCACTCCAGGCCCTGGGCTTCGTCCAGAGGAGGTCATCCAGCTCAGGGATGTCTGCATTTGTGCCTATATTTAGTTTTTCCAACTGATTTATAATTACTTGGGTTAATCCATTGGGCTGCTTGCTTTTTGGAGGACGAAGGACATACAAAGGCTTGAACTTGGCCGTCTCTTTACCGGATATCTATTTTAACCCCCCTCTGAAGTTAATTTACATAAAGCCCAGCTGTGTATGACTTTTTCTAAACGTAAAGTCTCATTCTTATAAGAGTGTCAGCACTCACTGGCGTTACGGTCTTGCTCTCCTGGGTCGCACCTCCTGGCAGCCTGCAGTTCCGTTTCCTTTGGATAACAGGATACAGCTGGGAGCAAGACTCTCACCTGTGGGTGAGCCACCAGTTGGAGTTTTCTTCTCCACATAGTTCCTTGCAAAGCAGCAGAAACCATTTTTGCAGGAAACCACAACCCTGTGTTGAACGCCAAAGGAGAACTGAAATACCAGGTGCATGTGTTCCTCTTCCCAGCGGCTGCAGCCATTGAGGGAGAGCCTGAGCGCAGCGCGGACCAGCTCTTTGCCTTTCCCTCTGCTCTGAGGCTGTCTGGTCCGGTGCTGCTGCGTCCCCCACGCTGGGTCCGGTCGCACCTCTCTGGCCCACTCAGCACATTGAGCAGGCCGGGTTCTGAACACTTGGCAGGACCCATACCGCCTTTAATGAGCTACTAGGTAGATTAAATTTTGGGGACTAGACTGACTTCAGACATTTTGATTTTGATTTTTATAGCTGTGGATCCTTTGCCATCGGATGGTACAGAAAAGGGCTGATTATTTTCTGTTTCTGCTGTTCATATCAGTCAGGTATTACTTTAGTATTTATTGGCGCTCAGCATGTGCCAGATGCTGCAGCAGAAGCGGCAGGGGTGTGGAGTGCTAGGGGACATCAGTGTGGTGGACTAGAATAAACAAGTTAAGGAGAAAAGGCAGGCACAGAAATAAAAAGAGAAAAAATGGAATACATTATGTGACTTACTGCGGGTTGTGTGGGTTAGACTATCGGCAATAATCCTAATGCCGCAATCAGCAGGGGTGGACGGCATTGTCATGAACCGGGGTGGGGGGGGTGAGGACAGGCCTGAGCGTGGTGCATGCAGCTCGTGCACAGAAGCTGGACGGAAGGTGCAGGAGGGGAGCGGAGTGCTAATGCGGCTGCATGGCTGATGCCCTGAGTACTGGGTACAGACAGCAGAAGGGGGCGTGGGGGCCTGGATAGCTTCTGAGAGTTTGCCAGAGTTATAGGGCACATGTAATAGAGCACCGTCTCGGGGGAGGGGGGGCCTGCATTTCCCTCATCAGTACCCTTTCTTTAGAAAGAGGGGGCAGCACAGCAGCTAGGAGGTGCAGGAGACATGGCAGTTGAATGTGATAGAAGTTTAGTGCTCCTACCAGGCAATAAGAATAGGAAGTTACTGAGTGTTTTCTTATTGCCTACCCCTGTGTTAATGGTTTACACACATCTTTTATTCTTTTTTCCCCCACCCATTTTACAGATGGGAATAAAGCTTGGCAGTTAAGTAACCTGTCCCAGTAATGCAGTCAGTTACAACTGAAATCCAAGTCTGTGTCCTCAGAATTATATCGCCATTTTCATTTTTGTCTTTACATTTTTCTGCGAAGGCTCGTTAGGAATTCTTAAATGCCAGACGATCGCGTGGATTACAAGCTGCATGAGAACCCTGCAGTCATCTGCTCCTCTGGTACCTTCATTATTCATCAGAGTGGCCTGCAGAGAGTTGGTGTAAAATAAGTGTAACACTGAGTTTTTCACAGGGGAGATGCATCGAGCTCAATCTCTAAGATGCGCTTGTGCGTCTGTGGATGCAGGGTCTGGGCTTAGGAGCCCTAAGGTGCAGGGCTCCACCTTCAACTTGGGAGGTTGGACGCTCTAGAAAAACTAAGACGGGTTAATATGTCCCCAAAACGGTAACCACATTTTATTTTTAAGCCGTTCTCTCCCTGTCTTGACGCGTGGCAGACCTCAGTGCCATCTCCTAGAACTTCCTAAGGAAAACAGGTTGGTACCCCCAAAGAGCCTCTCTCAAAGATTGTTTACTGCCGCGGTGGCAGAGAGGGGGCCCCGGAATGTAAATAGCATTTAGGAAGGTTGAGTCAGAGGTGCCGATGGAGCAGGGGGAGATTTTCTCAAGCTGATAAGGCCCTGGCACTGGAGTCTGCAAGCAGAGGCAGGTCCCCTGGCAGCGAGTCTGGCTGGGGGAAGAAGGGTGCTGTGGGCGCCTCCGAGACCCCTTCTCATTCTGAAGTTCTGCGGCTGATGGGATTTGGCCGGCGTTTAGGATGCGGACCCCGGGGCCTGTGGGAGTTGATTGGGAAGCCAGCCTTCCGTTGCAGTACCTCAGCGGAGCCGCGGCGGGGTCCCCCCTGGCTTTACTGTTTGTATCACACAGCCGATCCATTGCTCTCTCTGGGTTTGAGTTCAGGCTGCGTGATGACAAACTTCTTCCGCGTGATTATAAACGTCTTCCAGCGCAACCTATCATGAACCTTTGAACCTGCACTTGTGAATGGAGGAATATTTGAGCTGAGCTTAAAAAAAAAGAAAAAAAAAAAGCACAAAACAAAGCAGAGATTTGTTGAGCATTGCCATAGCCGTTGTTTGGCTGTGACTTCTTTAGGGTAGATCTGTTCACAGTGGTTTGCATACTTTCTTCTGTCTTCCTTGGCTTCTAAGGCCACGCAGCTTTGAGGGATGGGAATTCACAGGGGAGCCTCCCCTGACTCTTCTGTGTAGATCTTAATGATTGGCAGGGGGGCGGGGCTAGAGGGTGGAGGGATCTCACAAAAAGGAAAACTGACTCATGCACACCGACAATGGTGTGGTGCTTCCAGGTGGAGGGGGATATAAGAGGTTAAGTGGTAACGGAAGAATTACAATTAAAAGAATTAAAACAAACAACTCATGGCGCTGTGTTGTCTCCGGGCATGCTGTTCCTTCTGCATTGCGCTTCTCTTCTTGTGTCCACTCGGTGGCACTTGCCTCGAAGTGGCCTCTTCCAGTAAGCTCTGTCTGGGCCTCCACCTTCCAGACAGTTTATTGCTGCTTCCTGATTCCTGTAAAAGTTTTATTATTATATTTATCATACTATCATATAACTCCCTGTTCACAGGTGTATGTTCCTTATTAGGTTGGTAGGTGCCAGGTAGTATTTATTCCTTAAGGCTCAGCAACTAGCTGTGTATATAGAATATTCGCGGGGCTCCGAATCCCGAGGTTACCTAGTGTGAAACAGATATTATGCACATAGATAAAGAAAAGGAGGTCCTAGGCACGAAAAAGGTTGTGGTGTACTTCCCCATTTCAAAGTCAGCTCTGAGATGAGTATAAGAAAGTCAGGTGTCTGATTTTTAAATTACATTAAATTTCTCTCAATTATCATGAGAAGAGTTCTGATTTTTTTTATTCCATGATCATTTCGATTATTTGTGTGTGTATGTTTGCCCTACATTTAGGATCGTTCTGCCTGCTGAGTAAAGCAGCACTGATAAAGAATAAATTAAAGAGCGAATGTGGTGGTCAGTGTTTTTGTTGTTTTGGTTTTTGCTTTAATTTGCTATGTTCTTTTGTTTTACTGTGTGTGTTGTCCTGTATGGGACCCTTCATTCTCTTCGTGTCCTGCCCACCTGCTGGCGGCCCCCCTCCCTGGCTCACCCCACTTGTGACCAGTGCTTTGCCTTTTTCTTAGTGATTAGTGAGTACCGAGTCATGTGACCCTGGGACAGAGCAAGACTAACTATACCGTCAGAGAAACGAGACTTGCAACAGGTCTCAGCACCATTGTTCCCTAAAGCGTGGGCCGGGATTCCAAAGCAGAAACATCGCCAGGTCTGCTCTTCTGACTTGGAGGGGGTGGGGTGGGAGAAGAACTGCCGTCACTTAACGGGGTCTCCAGATGATGCTCGGTGCACTAAGGTTCGAGAACCACACTAAAGCTCAGTTATTAATTCATGCAGTGTTTTGACAATTGTTCTTTACTTTTAATTTCATAACCATAAACTTAATCCTGCAATCCAGCTAGACTTGGAAAAGGTAAGGAAAATATAGAACCCAATGAACTGCGGTGAGAGCCTGAAGATTATAGAACGTTCCAGCAGATGGGGGGTGAAGGGGTGCCTTCCTGAGCTACCAAAGGGAAGGTCTGGTGGTTAAGATAAAACACAAGTCAAATTTATTAGGGTGGTCCGCAGTCAGCAACGGCGATCTTCTTGCTGGGCTTGTCATGCCTGGACCCAGAGCGCTCCCTGGCTGTGACAACACCCGTGCCATCCTTCACCTGGCTGAAGACCACATGCTTGTCATCCAGCCCCTCAGTCTTGGCTGTGCGGGTGAAAAACTGGGAACCGCTGTGTTGGGTCCAGCGTCTGCCATGGACAAGGTGCCAGGACCCGTACACTTCAGGGTGAAAATCTCATCATCAAAATGTCTCCCCTTAGATGGACTTGCCGCCCGGGCCACTGTGCTGTGTGACGTCACCACCCTGGCACCCAAATCCCGGAACAATTCCGTGAAAGCAGGAGCCGTTACAACCAGCTTTCTCTCCCGTTCTCAGAGCACGAACGTCTCCTGCTGTCTTTGGAAGTTTGTCTGCAAACAGCTTGGTGGAGATGCACCCCAAGGACCCGCCCTTGGCAGCGATGTCGAACACAGTGGGGTGACCATGGCCAGCCGGCCGGGAAGCTCTGGCGGGGCTGTGTCTGCAAGGCCTCATGAGTGCAGTTGTAGGCAGAAGGAGTCAGCCATTCATGAGGCTCCTGGACGGCTTCCTCAGTCCCTTACTTAGGAAATATTTGGTACATGTAGTCTTTTACGCTTTCTGAGCAGCCTGACCTCCACACCAGGAAAGCCTGTTTGCCCTTGGACCCTGCCTCTCTTTCTGTGGTTCAGAATTCTCTGCTCCCCTCCTGCCCCACAGCCACTACCTTACATGTGTACAGCCACCAGCCAAGGCTTCTCAGGAATGAAGGAAAGAGTCTTTGGATCCTGTTATTTCCCTGGAGGAACTGCTGAACATTGACTGTTGTACAAGAATTCAGAGTATGCATTGTCGTTTCCATGTCCGCCCTCACCCCAAGTGTTTGTGGGTTTCGAAGGATGTACTGCAGTCCAGTCTTAGCGGGGTCCCTGGTCATGTTTGAAGCACAGTCTGCCTTGCAGGTATCCTGTAGGTTAACATTTTTGCTTATGTTTGGCTGGATCCCAAACAGCTGCACTCCTCGTATTGAGACTGGGGTTGGTGGTGGGGGTGGTTTGCACATCTTTTTTTTTTTTTTTTTTTTTTTGTGCATTTGGAAACTTCCCTGTTGTGGATGACAAAAACCATGTCCACTGAAGTGATTGGTTGGTCAGACCTGGACAGCTGGGTCTTAGGGAACGGGTGGAGATTGCCAAGCTAACAGGTCAAGAGAGTTTCCAGTATTGGGTTTGCAGCTGGTAGAGTGTTGGGAGCCTGTGACGGCCCCCCCTCCCCGCCACAAACCGTGGACTTTTCATTCATTGTGGAGTTCCTGTTAAGGTCTTCTCTAGTATACTATGTGGGTATGGCCAAAGAATAGTAAGTTTGGGACAGGCACTTTTGTTTTAATTGCCTTTCTGTTATTAGCTTTGGGGACCATTAATTGTCTATTTCTTCAGTTTGCACATGTAGGGAAGAATGTCTTTTTACTCATTTTTAGTTCAGTTGTGATGCATTGAATGGCTGAGGACTTAAAACAGATGTGCTATGCATGATCTTTTCTTCCTGATTACAGAAGTCCTATCTGTTCATTGTTTGAATAGTTGTGATTAAGAAACCGATAATTTGGGAATGGAAAATTCCTTGTAATTCCCAGAAATATGTATACTTAACATTTTGGTATTTGTTCCTTCAGATTCTTTTCTATGATTATTTTGTTATATATTTGAATTGTATCTTACCCACCAAGGTATTTTAGGACAGAAATACGTCTCTGGTGTGCCTGAAGCCTTTCATTTAACCATTTATGGTTTTCAGTGTATTTTGCTTGGTAGTCCCCACTGAGACCCAGAGGCTCTGCAAGGGAGAAGAAACTGTGGCTTCCACCCCATGCCTGGTAGTGTGCTCAAGCATTTCACTTGGATTATCTTAGTTTTTCACCAGCTTCATGGCATAGGCAGGAGTTATTATCTCTTTATACACATGAAGAGAGAGAGGCAGGCAAATTAAGTCCCTTGCTCCAAGTTAGTCAGTGGGGAACTTGGGATGCCTACCCGTTTAATTAGACTTCTTATCTAGAGAATATGGTGTGGCCCCTTACGCCTTTTCTGTATTGAGAAGTATTTTTTAATGGAAAATAAATTACGTATCTACTTGATGATTGAGGATACACTGCTTCTTTGACTTAAGTAGCTTATTAGTATTTTATTTTGTTTGTTTTTAGAGAGAAGGGAAGGGAGGGAGGAGGGGGAGAGAAACATCGATGTGAGAGAGAAGCATTGCTCGGTTGCCTTTTGTACACCCCTGACCTGGGACTGAACCTGCAACCCAGGCATGTTCCCTGACTAGGAATAGAACCGGCAACCTTCCGCTTGTGGGACGATGCCCAACTGACTAAGCCACATTGGTCAGGGATATAGGTAGCTTGTTAGTTTTTGACCAGAAGTTGGTATTCCATGATCCGGTGGCTGAATCTAGCCTGACATCCTTTTTGTAAATAAAGTTTTATTAGAACGTGGCCACACCCATCATTTACATATTGCAAAAGACTATCTGACCTGCAAAGCCTGAAATAATTACCTTCTGGCTCTTTACAGAAAATGTTTGTTGACCCCTGCTGTGGACAGCAATTTTTATTTAGGTGCGTAATTTTTTTTTTTCCACTTTAGTAGTCGGAAGTGCTTTCTTCTCCCAAACCAGTCAAACTGCCGTATCACTTCATCCCTAAATTCTTGTGTGATCCTGTGTAGTGAATGCATTTCTACATAGTCCTCTGCAGATAGTGTGAATTACAAAAAAATTCCAAAACTTTGCTACTGTTAACCTTTGTAAAGCGCTGCACACCCAATGCGGGCCAATTCTGGCACATTGCACTCTATGAACATAGGCCAATGATAGTTGATATTAAAGTGCAGAAAGAGATGATAGCCAATCTTCGCTTCTCTGAGCAGCAACATCCTGAGACTTCTTACACATGGGCATTATGGGGGAATGTAGATTTATGTAGCTGAGATAGTGGCATGAAAGTTGGGTGAGTCTTGCCCTGGCCAGTGTAGCTCAGTTGGTTGGAGCATTTTCCTGTAATGGAAAGGTTGCAGGTTTGATTCCCGATCAGGGCACTTACCTGGGTTGAGGGTTTGATCCGGGTCCCAGTCCAGGCGCATATGGAGGCAACCAACTGATGCTTCTCTCTTGTATCAGTGTTTCTCTCTCTTCCTTCCTCTCTCTCTAAAAGCATTAATAATAATAATAATAAAAGTCCTTGGGTGAGAATTAAAAAAAAGAAAGAAAGAAATATGGAAACATTTTTTAAAAATTGGATGAGTCTTGTTTTGACATCAAGTGAATTTGTTGTTTTTATACAACAGTAAGCTACTAAATCTGTTTTCTTTCAGTGTTTTGAACAATGGGAAATGTGGGATGAATAAAAATACTTAATTACTGTGATTGTTCCTGTTTCACACCCCTCAGATTTATGACTCCTCAGAACTCTAGCTGGTTACTACTGAATGACAGATTTATTGTTTTAAAATTTTTTTTAAAGATTTCATTTATTTATTTTTAGAGAGGGAGGGAGGGAGGAAGAGAGGGAAAGCAACATCGATATGCGAGAGAAACACTGATTGGCTGCCCCTTGCACACCCCCAACCGGGACCTGGCCCACAGCGTAGGCATGTGCCCTGACTGGGAATCAAACCAGCGACCTTTCGGTTGGCAGGATGACGCCCAGTTTACTGAGCCACACCAATCGGGACGACAGATTTATTCTTTCAACAGCCTGCATTGCCAGCAGGACAATGACCTGTCCCTTTGACCAGTGTGGGAGGACAGGCGCTGTGTCATTCCTGTCTCATCCTGATATCAGAACGACTTGCCTGGGTTTAGAGAGTTTACTATACCAAACTGATCAGGTGGCATCAGCCTTTCCTTAGAGGCACTTAAGTTTCACCAGCTCTTGTGTACAGATGGGGTGGCAGCCACTCAGAGAAGTTGATGTTTGTGGTCCTTACACACACAGTTTCATCTTAAATTTCTTGGCAAATGAAGAAACATCAGAGGACTAGTAAGTCACGAGTATGTCTCCATAGATTTCTCCAATCCTTACGGGGATTACCAAGGTTTTAATTCATGTTCAGTTTCCATTAATATTTCTTCTGCTTGTGATGACAAGAATACTTAAGTTAGTTCAGGCAAATTGGTTCATAAATTTATGGATTTTTTTTTTTTCAATCCTTTGTCCCAGGCAAGTCTGAACAGGACTTGGAAAGCCGATTAAAAGGCCAGTGAGCATGCTGAGCTTAATTTCAAATTAAATGGATTTTAATGCACTGAGAAAGTACTCAAGTGCTTCAATCTCTCTTTTTAATCCATGCTTGAATCTAATGGACTGGAAATACTTATTTTCCTACTACAAGAGTTGGTTATTGCTACATTTCTCAAGCTTGGCATTCATTGTGGGTTTCTGCAGGTGATTTTAACACCTAAGGATACAAAATTACTAAATGAAGGCAGACAGGAAGGAAAGAGAGCCCTGAGCCAGGAAGTCTGTCACAGTGTGTGGGGTGGACCAGGG
>PVJI01011622.1:0-55148 GCA_004026765.1 Micronycteris hirsuta | reverse complement strand
AGCCCCGCTCCGGCCATGGGGCTCAGTGAGTCCAAGCCGAACACTGTGCTGTGTCCCCAAAAATATGTCTGTTGTTCAAACACTCAAGTAACATTCACAGCAGTCCACCGATCTGATGAAAGCCCACTGAGGCAGCAACTTTGTTTCAGATGCTATTTGTTCCTTCTTCCTTCCTTCCTCCCTCCCTCCCTCTCTTTCTTTTTTTGATTTCAGGGAGAGGGGAAGGGAGGGAGAAACAGAGGGAGAGACACATCGATCAGTTGCCTCCTGCATGTGCCGGGACCACGGACCAGACGCGCAGCCCAGGCCTGTGCTCTGACGTTCAGTTTGCGGGACAGGCAGAGCTCAGCCCGGCGAGCACAACCAGGGCCCGTCTGCCCACTTTGAAAGCACCCACCATGACCGCTCTTCTGTTCAAAGGCTTCCACACGTCTCTGGCACTACTTTGATACCAAGTTGCTTTCATAAATATTGTATCAGTTTCTGCTCCCCCGACAGAGAATCAGATGCTTCTCACCTGCTGTGTTAACACGGGATTGCCCACGCTTTGAGCCTTTGCCGATGCAATAGGTGAGAAGAAAAATCTTCTCATTATTGTAACTGGTGACGTTTTGGGCGCAAGTGAAGGCCAAACACGTGGTGCTGATTATCTTTTGGAGTCAGCTGTTTAAAACGTTTCATTCTAGAGCATTTCACGTTGCAATTTGTGACTGGAAGGTTTATAATGAAGTAGTAGAATATTGATGCAAGGTACCAACTTCAGCCAGAAGACGGCTCTCGGAACAGTGCTCTCCCCACCGTCTTCGGGTGCGGCCCTCGGACTCGGCGGTGCCCGGCAGCCGGACGATCCGATCCGTCCAGGCGCAGGGTGAGTGGCCCCAAAGCAATGAGGGAGCAATCTGTTACTAAAACAAGAGCGCCCTTGAATAGCACAAGTGCCACCTCTCTGGAAACATTGTTGCAACCAAGGGGAGCTTGCTGGTTGCTCGAAGTTGATACGTTTGTTTACCCTGCCATTTTGACTTTGCTCTCCTGTGAGTGACTTTGCTGCTTGCGAATTTCAATCCCACATTCTCTAAGCTGAATGAAGTTGCTCCATTCTTCCAATTAATTAACCAACAAATTTAATTTCACACTACAGAGATTCGGAATAGCTACTGTTTACTAAAATTAGCATTGCAAATAATGAAGCTGAATGTTTAAAGAACCAACAGTGAGTATTGTCAATGATGTTGACAAACACAACGCCAGGCGGAAGCCATCTGCCGGGGCAGGAGGAGGACGGCCATCGCCTGCCGCGGCCAGTCTGGGCAGCGGGGACCCGGATGCGCGCCTGTCCTTCCAGGAAGTTGTTTGCGGCGGCAGACACTTGTCTCAGAGAAATTCTTCTGGAGTCTGTGTTCGAGCGAAGCTAGCGCATATCCCAGCAGGGACCATGACAAAAGAATCTGTTTTTCTTTTTTATAGGTAGCACACCCGTGGGTGTGCGGACTTGTAATTTCCGAGGATGAGTTTCTCTGTCGTTCTGGCTGTGGGCGAAGGAAGCGTGCAGACGCGGGACGGGGAGGCCTGATGGTCCCACCTTCTGGCTGGTGTGACGAATGCGGGTACCAGGCCCTGCTCGGCCCGGATGCATATCCTCTCCTCACCCCACTTCCCCCCCAGCCAGCAAGCCACCTGTCCCCTCAGCACCGGGCCCAGCTGCTGGTTCCTCCTGCACCCCCAGCACTCAGCCTGAGGCCACCAGCCCTGTGAGAGCGGCAGGCGCAGACGCTAAGGGGCTCTGCTCTGCCACGTCCACGGCCAGCACTCAGCCCCGGCCTGCCCTGGGCCTCAGTTTCCCTGATGTGGAAGGAGACAGCTCCCAGGATCAGCACAGAGGCCCCGTCCTATCCTAACGGACGTGCATTCTCTGTTGCAGGGCCGCAGGCCAGGAGAGCAGCTGACTTTGTTCCATGGCCGAGGGCCCAGCACCTGGGTCCAGCCCCACACCCAGATGTGGGGACGGCGCCCCACACAGATGCCACCGATACTCCTCGTGTGCGTTCAGCTGATCTTTTTTCACTGAGAAGGACCGGAAAATGTAAACGAGGTCACCTGATTTCAAACACAGGCACTAAGGCAGTGAAGGGCCCTCCTCACACACGCACACTCACGCACACACACTCACACACACACACGTGGGCATTTCAAGCTGCTGACCACCTCACATGATGAATTATAGTCACTTCGTGGCCTGAACACGGTCTCTGTGGCCTTTTGCTTGCAGCCTCGCCAGGCAGGCAGACTGGACGCACGCTGTGCGAAGGGGCCGTGTGTCTGCTCAGCAAATGCTCGGCCTTCGGGCTCACCCTCCCTGCACCCGGAGGAGCTGCGAGGAGCCTGGAGCAGGAGCCTCGCCTGGGGGGCCGGGGCCTGAGGCTCACTCGTGACCGTGCAGTGAGGCGGGACCTCACGGAGGTGGCAGAGCGGGCCCGTGCTCACGCCCTGCAGGTAGGGAGGCTCAGGGACTTGGGACATCAGGCCTCCCCTGGACATCAGGCCTCCCCTGGCCTGCCCCTCGCCGGTCTTCATGAGGCTGGGGGTGGGCGCTCAGCACCAGCAGAGGGGGAGCACGGACAGCAGGAGTGTCTGGGAACCCAGGGCACGTGGAGGAAATGCTGCCGTGGGCTTGACCTGTGTTCAGGAGGCTGCCCCGGCCAGGGCGGCGTGCCCCGAGGCTTACAGATGGCAAATGCCAGCAGGCACTGTGGTTTCTCTCTAAAGAGTAAAATGTGCATGAGGTGGGAGCAGGGGTGCCCTCTCCCGGGGATGTGCAGGGCCAGCCACTCTGCTCTGCCTCAGTGCGGTGCAGGCGGCGGGGGGGGCGGGCACCAGGACCCCTCGTGAGGCGGCCGATGCTGGCGACCGACCAGGGGCGCCCATCTGCCTCCGCCCGGAGCCTCTGCAGCTCCTCTTCCGGCTCTGGGGCGCCCTGCTCCTTCTGCAGCAGGGCCCAGAATAGCTGCTGCCCCAGATGGCGCGTTTGGCTCGGGGTCCCTCCAACTCTCTCTCCAGCCTGCTGTGCCCCAGCTCCCGGAGATGCATGCGGGGAGCTGTGCCCCAGGGGCTTCTGTCCTGTCACCCTGCCTGTCCTGCACCCCCCGCAACCAGAGGACCCCGGACCCCCCGGCGGCCTGGCCAGGCCTCTCCCTAGTCCATCAACTCTTTGCCCCTAATTGTCCCCGTAGTCATTCTTGTCTTGTGCGAGGTTCAAGGTGAGCAGCCACCTCCTGTCTCAGTGACACAAGAAGGGACAAGGGGGGTGGGCGTGAGGCCCTCACCAAACGCGCCGGTCACCTGCGCTTCACCGAAATGGGCTCAGTGTTCCCCGCAGAGCAGCAGAACCCAGAGACCCGGAGCAGGGCCGGGAGGTGCGGGGCAGGGGGGGGGGGGGGGCTTCCTCACGCTGTGCTCACGCCCTCCCCCCCCACCCCAGCTCAGCCTGCCGTCCTACGTGTGGAACCGCCCTGGGGAGGGGCCGAAAGAGCAGGAAAGACAGTGAACCTGGGAAGCCGAGTCTCCCTCAGCTGAGAAGATTAAAGGGCTCTGCGTGCCCCGTGGGGCATCCCTCTGAACCTCTGCCTGGGCCCCGCCCAACCCACCTCCCTTTCTCGGCACGGCCTCACCACCCTCTGGGCCACAGGCGCCGGCTTCCGAGTCGGGTCCCAACCCCAGGTACAGGCGCCAGGGCCTCGGCGTGTCTCTCTAGGGGACACAGCTCAGCACACGTGTACGTCACCGCGATCTGATTGTGCTCTGGACGCGGTTTGGAGGTCCGTGCTTTTCAGTTCACGTTTTGACACACGCCCTGTGCCGCTGCTCTGAGTGCTCAGTCCTGCTCTGTGCACGTGCATTTGTGAGCCTGGCGCTGGGCACGCGTGCGCACAGCTGTGCGTGCCGTGCGAGGAGGCCCGGCTGAGCGTGCGGCTGGCAGCCGCGTCCCCGGCACCGGGATGCCCGAGGTCTCGCCGCGTGCTGCAACACCCCGGGACACCCCGGGACGTGAAGGGGGACAACGCCCTCACTGTCCACAGGAAACAAGTGACGCTTGTGCTCCCCGCCCCTGAGGACGCGACCAGGACACAGATTCCCATGTTCTTCGCCCAGACTGGTGTCTTCTGCTCACGTTTCCACCGGCTCTTTGGTGCCTTGGAGCCCGTCATCGTGTGGGGCCCGCGCAGGCCCGACCGTCCCTCTGTCCCTGCGTCCGGGCGCGGCCAGCTGAGGTCGCCTGAGGCAGTGACTCGAGTCGCCCTGTGTCTGCTCCCCCGGCCGCCACGGAGTGTCGGAGTGTTGGGAGCATGAAACCTGCTGCTGTGACCGGGATGCTGGGGGGTGGGTCTCTGCGCTGCGGGTGGTCCCCGCCGGAGCACGTCCGGGGAGCTGGGGGCTGGCCGGGCCTGTGGCACCCTGAGAACGGCGCAGTGGGGGCCGTCCGTCACCCTGGCCGGGCCGAGTGGACATTGCTGTCACTGCGGAGCCCCGCCTGCACCTGCCAGGCCGGAGCAGATGCTCCGGGGACGCTGGACACCAGGAGGAGACCTGTCTCAGCCTCGGGGATGTGCCCGGAGTTGGGAAGGGCGGGTACTTAAGGTTGGCTCGTCTGTGGGGACCGAGGGGCTCCCGTCGCGGCACGCGGTGGCGCCTGTGCTGCTGCTCCCCGGCACACGAGGAGCGTGGGGGCGTCTGGCCTGCGTCTGCTGAGCGGAACGACTTCTGGCTCGTCTTTCCTGTCTCTCCTCGGAGAACTTCCTGCAGAGCAGGGAGGGGCCCTCTCGTTTCTGGCTGTGGAAACTGCCGGGGGAGGGGAGGCAGACCTGCTGTGGGGCCTGGGCTGTGCTCACCACCCAGAACTGGAGCTGGGCGTCCGTACCCTGGGCACACGCAATGCACACGCACACACAATGCACACGCGCATACACACGTGCGCACACACACACACATGAACATGAACGCAGAGACATGGAGCCCCGACGGGGTCCTCATGGGCCCCCCACAGAGCTGGGGGTGCCCAGGTCCCCAGAGCTGCCAGGTGGGCCATCCTCCCACCACCTGCTGGGAAGACACGCGCGCTGACCCGCGCCCGGAAGTGCCTGCCGCCGCGAAGAAAGCACTAACTGCCGGGAGTGCTCGGTGTTCATGCCCTGCAGTGCCAGGGGCGTGGAGGGGGTCCCCATGTGTGGGGTCCACTTCGCCCCCAGGGAGGGCTCTGGGGCCCCCTCAGCGGCTGCCCCATCACCTGGGACATCCCAGCCACGACCCCCTTCCTCCTGTTGACGCTGGGGCTGCACAGACAGCAGGGACGGTGGGCACCGGGCCACACGGCCTGCTCACCACCCAGGCTCACCCCAGGCCGGGGGGACCTGAGGTCCTGCCAGGCTACCCAGGAGGACACAGCGTGGGTGGCAGCCCAGGCCACCTCCCATGCGGGGCACAGCCGGCCGGCCGGACCGCCATGATGCGCAGCCGATGCCGCCCGGGGGCATGGAGGTGAGCCGTGGGCCTCAGCCCCTCAGGCGGCTCTGGGTGCTGGGGCCCTGGACGCACAGCGGAGACGCGGTGTGCACGGCCACCCTGGGGCTGCGCCGCTGCCAACAGCCTGTCCTGGGTCTCAGTAGCTTTATTGTTCATTCCTATGGCAACAGCGACAGCCTCTGGAAATTAGACCTGGTGACCTGGCGTCACTGGTGAGGCCGCGTCCAGACTCAGGGAGTTTTGTGTCCCTGGGGTCCAACGTTCCCGCTCGTCCTCGGGACCCTGGTGGGGATGGAGGCGGAAAGAATCGCCAGGTCCCAGTCGACCTGACTCATCCCTCGGCAGACGTTGTGAGGGGCAGAGAGAGTCTCGTCCGATGGTGAGACAGGTCCCCTGCGGGCCTGACCCTGCACCTGGGAGGCAGCGCTTTGGGGTGTGGCCTCGCAAACCTCTCATCTCCTGATGGGCGCTTTCCCGGCTCCCCTCGCCCCTCCCCACAGGGCCCCCAGCATCCTGGGATTTGTCCTGACTGTTCCTCTCTCTGTCCTGCCGTGGCCTGGGCGGCACATGGCAGCTGGGTCTGTTTTAACCCGTGAACGGACTGGTGCTGCTCTGGCCACTTGGTGACTCGCTTCTCTCATGCGCCTCATGCACTTCGGACCCTCCAGCCTGATGCCCGGGGCAGCTGTCCGTTTGGGTTCCCTGTGGGACAGTCACCTGTGCTTGAAGACGGGCCATCGGTCCCAGAGCCAGCACAGCCTGGAGCCGGCTGCCCCGACCCCGGGACCCGGCGGGGCTTCCTCTCACTGCCCTGCATCGGCGCTGAGCCGGACAGAGTCAGGGGCAAGGGAACAGCCTGCATCACCCGATGAGTCGTTGGAAAGGGCTTTCTTCTATGTGGTGGGGAAGGAGAAACATCAATAAATATTACACGGACATTCAGTGAATTCCAGGACTTGTTTAGATGATGTCTGTCAAAATCTGGAGTTTGGCCTGGCTGGTGTGGCTCAGTGGGTTGAGCGCGGGCTGCGAACCAAAGGGTCTCCGGTTCGATTCCCAGTCAGGGCACGTGCCAGGGATGTGGACCAGGTCCCCAGTGCGGGCCACGTGAGAGGCAACCACACAATGATGTTTCTTTCCTTCTCTTTCTCCTTCCCTTCCCCTCTCTATGTAAATAAATAAATAAAATCTTTTAAAAAATCTGGACTTTGAAAGTTAATAAAAACCAGCAAAAATAAGCTAATTAAAGGACAGTTCAAAGAATGGTGTTCAAGGCTTAGCTGGTAAACCACACAGAAACACCGACAGGTTTATAAGGACCAGAACATTAAAAAAAATCCTCACCTGAGGATATGTTTATTGCTCTTAGAGAGGAAGGGAGAGAGGGAGACAGAAGCATCGGCCGGCTGCCTCCCGTGTGTGCCCTGACTGGGCATCGAACCCACCACCTTTTGGTGCGTGGGACAACACTCCAACCCACTGAGCCGCCAGCCGGGGCTAACTTGTCTGTTATTTAGAAACTACACCATCTTCGTTCTGGTTGGTATTGCCCGGTGCCCACAGGCCTTGGATTTTGCTGTATCTCTTTATAGAGCCCACAGTTCTGGGTCTGGTTAGTCCGGGCTAAAGGAGGCCGTCTGCGCTTCTGTCTTGTGGCCGCGGGGCCCCTCCCGCTGCTGTTCTGCGGTTGCGCACGACTCGCCTCCGTGACCGCACTGGGCGGGTTTCTGCTCTGTTGTGGGCCCCCCTCTCCCCGGCCATCGTTTTCATCGATTCTCTCCTGTCTTTGTCCGATCCTGCGCTTCCCCACCTCTTGCTTGGAAGTCGCAGGCTCGCCTGCGCTTTGAGGCAGCGCCGCCGTGTGCCCGGCGGTCCGAGCGGTGGTCCACGTCTGGGCCTCAGCTGGTGAGTCGGGGCTCCAGGGTCCGCTCACCGTCAGCCCTCCCAACACACGTGATGTTCTGCTGGCTGTTTTCACTTTTCAGTGTTACATTCTACCCAGCATTTAGTTGATTCAGCCCGGAAGGCCATTAGGTACTTAATCCACCAGAATCAAAATTCAAATTCCTCTTTAATCCCCGCTGCCAGGGCCTTTCTCTGGTTTCATAGAAAAATCGCAGGCAAGCCTGCACGCTCGTCCTTCGCTCAGCGGCCCCTTCCTGGAAATCTGCTGAGGGGCGCAGCTCGCGGCTGCGGCAGGGCCGGCCTCGCGGACAGCCGAGGGGGCGCTGGGCGGCCGTCAGTGCGGGTCAGTTGCATTGTCCGGTTGACCTTGCGGCAGGTACTGGCATGATGTCCACGCCACTTTGGTCTATAATTTTCCAATACGCAAGCCGAAGACCAGTGCACAGGTCAACGAGGGATCATCTGCGCTCCGGAAACGACTCACAGGCCAGGACGAGCCCCCCACCCACCCAGCCTCTCCGTCTGCACAGCTTTTGCCCAAGTTCTTGCTTCACAGAGAGTGGGGGTGGGCGGGGTGCGGCTGCGAGGTGTCGGTCGCGCTCCCGTGGGAGACGCTGCAGGGAGAGAGGGCAGGAGGTGCAGCATCTGGTGCCTCGGTTTCCCCTTCTGGAGCCTTGCAGACAGCAGGTGACAGCAGACACGCCATCTCCGAATGCGATCTGAGGCCCCAGGCGCCATCATGGGTGTGCGCCCCACTGTCCAGCGCTCAAGTGACTTGGGGACAGCACGGAGTGGGGGGCAAACGAAGCTTGTGGCTGGGGACAGGCTCTGTGGGGACCCCCTTTCATGAAAGGATAGAGCCTGGGACCAGGGCAGGTCTGCCCTGCTGCATGGCCTGGACTTCGGGGCACCTCAGGTCCAGCAGGTCCTGGGGCCCCAGGCACTCCCGTGGGGCCATCATGTCGGCCAGTGTCCCTGGGTCAGATGGACAGACCCCATGGGGGAAGTTCAATGGTGGTCCACATTCCACTTTGCTCCTGTGGGCTCCAACTAAGACGAGGAAGGTGCTTTCTAAGCCGCACACCTGGTGCCTCCTGGACCCGCTCATGCCCTGTTCGCCCCTCAGCCCTTCCCATGGGCATCGGAGGCCACCCAGGTCGCAGACAGGGTTTGAGATCCCTGGAATGCCCACTTGTCATGCACCCATTTTCTAGAAGCTTCCCGGTCTGTGTCTTTCCCCATCTGTTCGCCACGCTCTGCCCACACTCACTCTGGGTTGGACCCGTCCTCTGTCCTTAGCTCCTGCAGACTGCAAGCTTCCCCACGGCCAGGACCTCATGCGACTGGGCAGGTCACCAGCACCCGCACTGGCCTGCCCCAGTGAACACTCCGTGGTGCTCGCTCCTTTGAGCTGGGTTTGTGCCCGGACGTTCCTTTCCCGGACGTTCCTTTCCGACAGGTGGCCGGGCAGCATCGAGTCTGTGCGTCTGGGAGGAGGGTGCGAACCCCGACGCAGGGGCCAGGGCAGCCTCTCGTGGGCACGCCCAGCTGGCAGCCCCAGCTCCCCCCTCCCCCAGCCAGGGCCCCATCTACGAGTCCCGCATCGCTGCACCTGTGCGTGAAGGGCTGCTCTGCTGCTTACTGACGATGGGGACCTCGAGTTTCCTCGAATTTGCACGTGGACGTCCCTGGGAACTGCGAAGTGCCTGGCACTCCGCTCTCAACCAGCGTGAGGCGCTCAGGAAGCATTCACATCCCCATTGAAGACCTCTGTCTGCTTCCAGACCTCTCGGCCGTGGAGGTTCCCACTGAGCACAGTGATATCCGCACCCCGGGGATGAGTCTGCTCTGCACGCCCACGCGCGTGTGGTGTGCCACCCGCAGGTACGGGCCACCCCCACCAGCACCAATGACGAGCGACAAGTATAATGAACAGCGGCGAACGCCATCAGTGATGACATGGTGCGGGTCTGCGGCACAACTGGTCTTCCCGGTGGGAGAGGCGGGCAGACGGCCGGGCTCCTGGGAAACCACAGGCTGGCCGCGTTCGTGCTGAAACGGCCTGCCGGCTGCAGCAATGCCCGCGAAGCTGGAGCCTCCAGGTGGCTGCCGCCAGAACAGAGTGTCCAGGCCCACAGCCTGGGGGCTCAGCATCACGAAGTCGGGGCTTGAGCCTTGGAAGGGGAGGGGGAGGCAGACGCCCCAGGGAGGGAGGGGCCTGGACTGCGAGGCAGGGACACAACTCACTGCCTGCGTCTCCAACACAACCAAGTGTGTGGCCAGGGGGACGCTGCGCCCCCCCCCCCCCGCCCCAGCTTTCTCAGAATGCCCTGTGGCTCCGCGGTCCCACGTGACTAGTTATTTATCTTGAGTTTTGAAGTTTTAATTGCTTTGTGATAACTGGTCCCATTGCAATAGGCTGGGCGAGCTGCAGCCACCACGCTGTCCTTCCCGTAGCTTGTGGCTCGTGGTTCATCCACGTGCGGGTGAGTGCGCAGCCGTCTGTCCGACGGCGGTGTGTGGCGGCCCGATGCGCACAGGGCCTGGGGCCCGCAGGGGAAGACCCTGCCTCAGCTGGCGCATTGGGGGCCAGCGGTTCCAGAGCGAAGCAGAAAAACTCAGATGTGGAGTGGCAGGCACGGCGTCTGGAACTCGCTCTGGGGAGCGTGACTCCACGGATGGAATGGCCGCCCTCCGAGATAATGCTCCCCTTCATTCCTGGGTTGTGTGCAGGTTCGAACGGTGCGGTCCAGGCTGTGGACCCGGCCCTCGGTGTTGGGGAAGTGGTGCCGGTTTTGGTTGGAGGCATTAGGCCTTTTCCTTAGAAAGTCAATGCCAGTTGTTTCTATTTTTTCATCCAGTTCATGGAGTCAATGTAAACCTTTTAAAAGATTATTTCCTAGAAGATAAAACATTTGACATAATTGTTCATGTGACTGTAAGTTTAGTTTGAAAGCTGATATCGGCCCTGGCAGGTGTGGCTCAGTGGATTGACGGAGGGCCTGGGAACCGAAGGGTCACCAGTTCGATCCCCAGTCAGGGCACATGCCTGTATTGCAGGCCAGGTCCCCAGTAGGGGGCGTGTGAGAGGCAACCACACATGTATGCTTCTCTCCCTCTTTCTCCTTCCCCCCTCTCTAAAAATAAATGAACAAATAAATAAAAATACGTATTATTTAAAAAAATAAATGCTGACATCGCAGATAATTTTTAAAAAATCTTCAGTCACACAGGGGACAGCCAGTGTCACTAGCGGGAGCGGGGCAGCCAGCGCGTGGGGTCGGCGGGGTGGAGGGTGGAAGGCCACCAGACGCCGCCCCTGGGCACCCCCCACCTGAGCCGGGAAACGCCCGGGTGGGGGCGGGGCGGTGCTGGGGGGCAGGGGAGGCGGCTGTTTTCAGAGCCGGAACGGGCAGGACCCTAGCCGTTTGGGGAGCGTGGGCTGGGCGGGCGCGGACCGGATCCCGCCAGGAGGCCGCGCAGCGGGCTGAGCGCAGACGCGCCGGAAGGAGCGATTTCGGGCGGATCCCGGCGCTCGGGCCCAGACGGGACGCGGGGCGAGGAAGGGAGGCGGGGCCTGCGGATCTGGGGAGTCTGGGCGCCGCGGCGGACGGAGGCGCCGTGTGGCCCGGGGCCCAGGCTCTCCTGCCGGCGGCGGGGCCGGCTTAGCAGACACGCGGCTGCGCCTGGCGCCCTGGCTGGGCCTGTCCCACGTGCGTCCCGGACGCTGCTCCCCCTGCCCCCCAGGGAGCGCGCACGGTCCAGGCTTCAGGAGTTCGGTTTTCCTTCTAACCCCACGTGGCCGGCCCAGCCTCGGCGCCTATATTTAACCAGTTTAATGAGATTTCTTTTCCAGTAATTCCTGAAACTGGTAATCTCTAATTGGGTCAGATTCTCCACTCACAAGCCAGCGATTCTATTTTTAGCACAAATCCTCGGCTGAAGCTCCCGCCTCTCGGCGCAGCTGTCAGAGCCGGCTCCGCGCCGCGCTCCCCGGCAACCCTTATTTTCAGCTCACCTGGGGCGCGCAGGGTGAGCCCCCAGGGGTCTCGGCCCCCCAGGGTGGTTTGCACAAATCCACTGAACGCCGGTCAGTTTAGGTCCCCTGTGCCACTGTGAATAGCCGAGGCCCTGGCCAGCTTCAGGACAGCGTCTTTGTTCCCGTTGTGGACAGACGCCGGAGAGAGTGAGTACTAAGTACGTGGTTCCATGGACAGTCAGGACCCTGGACATCATGGGGCTCAGAGAAGCCTGCCCTTGACCTGTTCAGCCAGGGGACCCCGCCCCTCCTGCCCCCCCTGCAGGGTGTGAGGCCCTGCCCCGGCTGGCTGCCTCTCCAATGGCCGAGGGACCCCATCCTTCCCCAGTCAGCTTCGAGCTCTGGCCAGCAGGGTGCCCCCCACAGTGTCTCCTAAGGAGGCCCTGGGCCTGCCCCAAACCCCAACAGAAACACAGGGGCCTCTGTCCTGCGGGGCCCCAGGGGCCGCATGGGGAGGGGTGCCACGCTGGTGCTGAGTGTGCACGTGGCTGTGCCTGGAGTCCATCTGCCCAGCAGGTCATCCGGGGGACCCCGGCCAGGAAAGCCCCACCCATGTCCTTAAACGCGGGGAGAGGAAGTCAGGTCGACAGGGAGGCTGCCTACCTTGCCGCTGTTTCTCGGTCTCCGCTCTCAGCATCTCTGACCAGCAGACCTCTCCTCTGGCCTCTCTGGAAGGTTCTGCCTGCTTCCCGTGCTCATGGGAACACTGGACAGGAGGGTGACCAGCCCACGCCTGCCCCCCACACCCTGGAGTATGGATGGAGTCATTGCTAACTGCAATTTCCCACCGACAGCCCTGGTTTTGGTCACCCTGTCTGGTTCCTTCAGGCCCAGCTCCCCAGTGCAGCCGATTCCAAAAATGACCACACAGCATCCTTCCTGAGACAAACATTGGATGCGGCCCTAGATCTAGTGAGAGGTGCTCAGGGCTCATCTGTCCAGCTCTGTCCCCAACACTCTCGGGCAGCACTCAGCCCGGCCCAAGGCCAGGACACCAGCCTGTTCCTGCACCTTCCAGCCTCCGGCCTCCCTGGCAAGGACACATCCGGCGAGGAAATGGGGCCACTGCACCCCTCCTGAGGTGGCCGTCACCCGGGGAAAACCAGGGTCAGTGGAAACCTGCCCAGGAAACAGCTTGCTTGCTGGCCTCCGTGACGGGCGGCATGGTTGGGACAGGGACGAATGCCGTCCTTGCCCAGGCCAGGCCAGGCCAGAGCCACTTCTGAGCGGGGCGCGTGGCCCCAACGTCCACAGCCGGGCATGGAGTGGCCCCTCTCAGAAACGCCCAAGCACACCCGCCCAGAATCTGACTTCTTCCGAATTTGGCAGAAAGAAATTGCCTCACGGAGAAAACAGGAAGGGAAGGCACGTGCTCTGGCTCTGGAGGGAGGACGTGTGGCCACGTCAGGGACGGCTCTTTCTGAGCCCTGGGTGCAGGGCCTCCCTCCCACCGGCCCAAGGCTGGCATCCGCTCCTCCTGAGGCCGCTTGTCACCCTGCTAGATGACACAGAAGCCACCTGGGGTCCCCAGCTCTGTGCAGGAGAGGGGGTGGCCCTGCCCAGCCGACTCTGCGCCCTTCGTCTGGCACCATGGCGGCTCTGAGCTTAGGCAGCTGGCCTCCCCGCTGCGGCCACACTCGGGGGCCTCGGCCACTGGCCACAGAGCTCAGCGTGGCCAGAACACTCTCCCTGCCTCAGACTCCCGGGAGACGCGGCTGCCCCGTGGTGGACACGTACCGATCTGATGCTGCTCTTCTTCCCGCCGGCGCTGTGCGGAACAGCGGTGTGTGGAGGGGCTGGAAAGGGATCCGATCCCACTGGCCCTGCTCTGGGGCCCAGAGGCCGCCGGCTGTCAGCCCAGTGGACTTCCCTCCGCTTGTCAGCTGTGGCCCCAGTTTCAGCCCCAGGACCCCCCTGCCCTGTGCTCATGCCATCTGGGCCAGGCCCCTCTGTCCTGGGAGTGGAGAGCCTCCCCCCAGTGGCTGCCCCGGGCCTCCCAGCCCTGGGCCCAAGGCTGTGTCTACGTGTGGCCGAGTGTGGTCCGGAGCCAGCAGTCCAGGCTCTGGGTCAGGGGAGCACACAGCTCCTGTTTCCAGACAAAGGCAGTTGGTGCTCTGTCCTCAGCGGGTCCCGTGACCGTCCCTAAGTGGCGTCCACGAATCGTGTTCGTGGCCCTGCACACCCCAACCACGAGTCCAGCAGGGCAGGCCCGAGGGAGCGAGGGAAGGGCGCCTGTGGGCTGAGCAGAGCAGCACGTGTCCAGGACCCTGGGGACTGGAGTGAGCCGGGCCCTGCACACCGACTGCTTCAGGGGCTCTCAGTTTTATCAGCTCCTTGAGCCTGTTGCGTGGTGGCTCGATGACCAAGGGCGCGCGACACAGTTAACATCACTGAACGTAGTTCCCTGTTGAATATCAACGCCTCCTTCCCCACCAGCCATTTCCACTGCAGCTCCGTCGTACCCGGGGGCGGGAGTGGGGGGGCCGGGGGTTGCTCTGCGCGGCAACACCGAGTGGGCGGGGGCAGGAGCACTCGCCTGGGCACCTGGTGTCTGCGGAAGAGGAGGGACTCAGGAGCCCGGCGCAGGGACGCCCACAGTGCGCCGTCCGGGCCGCCCGCGTCTGCAGGTGCCTGAGATTCCCCGTCAGCTCAGCTCAGGCTGACTGCGCATGGGCTCCTCTTCCCGCGAGAACCCTGAGAGCCAATCCGCGGGGGAGACGAGGCACAGAGGGGTTGAGTGACCTGCCCAAAGTCACACAGCTAGGCACCGGGGCACATGAGACTCAGGGTCCACAATCAGCTGTGACACGTCCCCCTGTGGTGGCCCATGCATGACCCCGGGAGAGGCGTTTGGTTGCTCTGCGGCCGGGCCCTCCGCCGCTGTGGGGCTCAGACAGAAAGATCCACTTTGGGCAGCAGGGGGGCGCAGGGGCCACAGGGCCAGGGCTGCCACTGGCGCTTGGTGGACCGAGAGGAAAGTGCGCCTGGGGTCCCAGGCAGGCGACTGAGTGCCCGCCCTGGCCAGCAGGACCCACCAGGGCCAGGCCGCTCCCCTCCGTCTGCTCAGCTCCGAGGGGGCAGCAGCCCTGGTGGCCCATGTAGCCCTTTGCTGTCAGTCAGTATTCACCGTCCGTCACACGGACATCGTCCGGGACAGACCAGGTGCCAGGTATGCAGGCTGCTGGGGCCACCATGACCAAGCACCCAGGCACGTCTGCTCTGACAGTCCCAAAGGCCGGAGGCCGGACAGCCTGGACCCGGGGTGGGCGGGGCCGCCCCCTCAAGGCTCCGGGAAGGGCTGTCCCAGGCTGCAGCAGCGTCACTCCCATCTCTGCAGTGTTCTCCCAGGACTGTCTCTGGATGTCCCCTGCGTGCAGGGACAGTCATGTTGGAGGGGACCCACCCTGCCCCAGCGTGGCCGCATCTTAGCCCCGTCTGCAATGACTTTATTTCCAAGCAAGGTCACCTGCTGAGGTCCTGGGGGTGAGGATCTCAGCCTGTGAATTTGGGGGGCACAATTCAACCGACGGTGCCTGCAGGGGCTTGGGGTGTGCACACATGACTGCCTCTCAGGCGACGTCCCTGATGTCCCTGGCTGCAGACTGGCCTTTGGGGCCTCCTACGTGCCACCCAGCAACAGGGAGAGAAGAGGAACATGTCACAGGACAAGTCCACCCGCTGACAGGGACACCCCTTCCCTGGGCCGAACCACGGGTTGGCAGGGGGGTGCTGAGCTCCCACCAGGCTCTGACTTGTCTGTCTCTGTGACTCAGCACAAGCCCCTGCGGCCTCTGCTTCTTCATCAGCGAGAGGAGGGGGCCAGCCTTCTGTCCAGGATGCCACGAGGAGCAAACGGATGACATGATGGTGACCGTGTGTCTGGGACAATGTGTGTGGCCCGGGACACCTGCCCTGACAAAACCATCACAGGCTGTTTGGAGAGCAGGGTGCCGGCCCTGCCGTGAGGTCGGGTGGGGGGCGGAGGGAGCTACTGGTTTGTCAGCCACGTGCCTTCGTCCCACGGCCTCAGTCACTCGTGGTGTGACCGAGTTTCGGGTGTTACTCAGCTTTCCTTTCCTGAGACTGTCAGGACGCAGAATAAAGCACACCCCGCCTGTGAACTGGAGAATCCGCTCTTCACACCTACCGCTGGAGAAGGGAAACCCTGCAGATGCTGCGACCATCTGGGGACAGGAAGACGCGAGGCCGCGTCAGCTGCGCCAAGGGGCGGGGCCAGGTGCTCTGGTGCCAGTTCCCGAGGGGATGGGGATAGATGACCAGATGGAGTGGGTGGGCGTTGGGGAGATGGGGGGCTGCGGGTGGGGAGGCGTGGAGGGACCTGGGGGGCCACCGTGCACTTGCTGATGTGAGCTGCTGGGGACGGGGCGTGGCGGAAGTCCTGGCCTGGGCCAAGGCCGAGGTGCTGTCTTGACAGCTGTCCGAGCTGAGGTGTGACCACGCTGGATGTTTCATAGAAATGGCACCTTCACGTGGTGTCGCCAACACTGACTGCAGACAGACTTCAAACACGCCCACATTCTGACCCTTGGACCCAAAGAGCAGCTGGTGGTGAGGCGGCTCTCACTTCCAGGGCCCCCTGGGACCTGGGGTGCCTCTAAGGAGACGGATGCTGGGGCCACCCCACTTAAACCCGGGTGTTGGGAAGTGGACTGGGGAATGGGCCAGGAAGCATCTCCGGCAGGGGGCTAGCTTCCTGGGGTCGGGGCTCTTGGGACTCCAGTCCCATCTCTAAGGAGGAGCCTGGGCTCTGCTGAGGGCCCTGACCCCTTTGCACCCTTCCACGGGCAGTGCTTACCCTGGGGTCCTTGTTTGGGCGCAGAGGCGCCCACCCGGGGGTGGAGCAGCCTTGGAGACAACACAGATGAGTCCCCAGCACAAAGCCCTTCCCTATGGCGAGGGAGTGTGAGCCGGGACCCCTGTGGGTGTGCCCTACACGGGTTGGGTTTCCAGCGGCACCTTGGCGCAGACTGCAGCGCCCTCTCCTTTCCTGCCCTGCCCACCCTGCACCGGCCGCGCAGCTGCTTCCTAAACACTTCAGCTCCGGGACCCTCCCCCCGCCCGTTGGGCACCCAGGCGGCACCATCGCACGCCCGCGCCCCCTGGGCTCTGCTGCTTGGGACCTCGGGACCTTGCCACGCGCTTGCGCCCCGCGCCCCGCACTGGCTCTCAGGGTTTGGAGGAGCCAGGGCAGGGCTTGTCCTCAGCCCGCCACGGGGAGGGTACCGCGGGGCAGGGGGATCCCGAGGGCCCCCGCCCCGTGTTCTTGGCACCGCTTCTGCGTCTCGCAGGACCCTGGCCTCGGGCGCGGGCAGCACCTCCAGCTCCTCGGGAACTGAGGGGCCTGGTTACACCGGTGGGAGGGGAGACACACGTTCGGCAGGATTAACACGCCACGGGGAAGAGCGCGGGTGTCAGCGTTCTTAACGTCCCCAGAGACGGCCCCGTGCGCTGCTCTGCGTTCCGGTGGGAAACTGAGGCTCAGAGGCAAAGCGGGAGCCCAAGGTCACGCGGACCGTCCGGCGGTGGGGGACGCGGGTGGCGGGGTGGGGACGCGCGTGGGCCGTGCGCGCCCAGCCAGGCGGCTCCGGGCTCGGCTGTCGCAGCGCGGTCGCGGGAGGATCGCGGCGGGGGCGCGGGCGGCACCAGTGCGCAGGCGCGGCGGGCTGGAGGGGACGCGCTCGGGGCGCGCGCGCGCGCGGGGCAGCCGGCGCCCCAAATCGGCCCGCCCGCCCCGGCGCCTCTCCGCCCGCCCGCCCGCCCCGGCGCCCCGGCCGGCGAGGGGCGCGCCCGCTGCATGGCGCTGAGATGGCGGGGGCGCCGCGCGGCCGAGGCGGCGGCGGAGGCGGCGGCGGAGGCGGTGGCGGAGGCGGAGGCGGTGCGGGCGAGCCCGGGGGCGCCGAGCGGGCGGCCGAGTCGGGCTGCCGGCGCGGGCTGCGGGCGTGCGACGAGGAGTTCGCGTGCCCTGAGCTGGAGGCGCTGTTCCGCGGCTACACGCTGCGGCTGGAGCAGGCGGCCACGCTGAAGGCGCTGGCCGTGCTCAGCCTGCTGGCGGGCGCGCTGGCGCTGGCCGAGCTGCTGGGCGCGCCGGGGCCCGCGCCCGGCCTGGCCAAGGGCTCGCACCCCGTGCACTGCGTGCTCTTCCTGGCGCTGCTCGTGGTCACCAACGTCCGCTCGCTGCAGGTGCCGCAGCTGCAGCAGGTCGGCCAGCTGGCGCTGTTCTTCAGCCTCAGCTTCGCGCTGCTCTGCTGCCCTTTCGCGCTCGGCGGCCCCGCCGGGTTCCGAGCCGGGACGGCTGCGGGGCCGGCGGCCGCGGACCAGGGCGTCTGGCAGCTCCTCCTGGTCACCTTCGTGTCCTACGCCCTGCTGCCTGTGCGCAGCCTGCTGGCCGTTGGCTTCGGGCTTGTGGTGGCCGCCTCGCACTTGCTGGTCACAGCCACCTTGGTCCCCGCCAAGCGCCCACGTCTCTGGAAGACAGTAAGTGCTGCCGCGCGGCCCCCCCGGCCCCGGACACACCTGCCGGGGACGCGGGGAGCCAGGCGCGCATCTTCCTGTAGGGCAGGTGGGGAAGTGAAGCCCAGAGCTTTTTTAGGGGGGAGGCGTTCAAGGTCACTCAGTGAGTTGGGGACACAGTGGGGCTGGCACCCTGGGGCTGGGCTCTTTTCTGAGTTACAGTCCACAGAGCGCCTCTGGGTGTGGAACGTGGGGACGGGAGGCGGGCGTGGTGAGGGCAAGGTCGCAGCTGGTGAGCGGCCAGGCGGGGCTGGAGCGGGGTCCGCGGTTGTGGATGCACCGTCCCCGCAGGAGGGGTGGAAACTGGGCTGAGACCGGGTCCAGGCGGACAGGGCTCCTCGCTGGCTGTGCGCACAGCCCTGGGCTCCTCTCCTGGGTGCGCCTGGGGCGTGCGCGCGGGCGCGCGCTTGGTTCTGAGTTCCCTCGGGGCACTGAGGCTCCCCGGGGGCGTGGGCGCGGAAAGGGAAATGGACTTTGGCTCCTTCCAGTCGCCCTGGTGCCCATTGGTGGACCTCGCTCGGGTCCAGTGGGACTGAGTTTGCCAAGGTCGCACACAGCTGTGGTCTCTACCGCCCCCAGTCCGCTGGTCCGCGGTCCGCCCGGGCTCCAGCCTCGCTGACACCGCCGAACTTTGTCACTGTCGCCGTCTGGGCTGGGTGGGCGAGATGGCGGCAAGGACGCGCAGTCTCTTCCCTCCGGCTCCTCCTTTGCCGCGTCCAGCTTTCGAAGCTTCTACAGCTTTTCCGCGGGGTGCAGTCCCCCCCCCCACGTCTGCCTCGGGTTGCACTTTTGCCAGAGGGTGGTGGGAACACGAGGGGTGGGGAGAGAAGGTGTCAGGTGGAGAAGGGGTGAGGAGGGGAAGCTGGACGTATGAGACGCCTGGTGGGGGATGGGAATCGACAGCGGGGGGCTGGGCCCGGGAGAGGGAGGCCCCCACCCCAGGCGGTGGTGCCCTGGTCACTCCCTGGACACACGTGGTCAGAGGAGCCACAGGACCTGGTGGAGGGACAATTCTGGACCCGGATTTCAGGGCTGGAGAGGGGGCAGGGCTGGAAGGGCTGGAGGAGGGAGGACCTGGAGGGGGGCGGGGAGAGGTAGGGAGAAGACAGAGAGAAGGGAATCCGGCCTGGGCTGCTAGCCCAGGGGAATGGGGACCGGGAAGGGAGGGCCGGAGGGGATTGGGCAGGTTCAGAAGCCTCGTTCACAGGCCCCGCCCCCTCGCCTCCTGTGGGTGGCATCTGGCCTTGCTTGACCTTCTGGGAAGAGTCACTCCTGCGGCTCTCCCCCCCACCGCCCTCCTATCCTTTGTGTTTGGCCCCCACAGTCAGCGCCCTCCCCCCTCGCCGTCCCTCCCCCCACAACCTCCTCTGGAGGACCAGACAGAGGCACAGAGGCCAGGTCACTGGGGCGAGGAGGGCCGGGACGGCAGGTGTGGGGAAGGGCTTGTGGTCGGTCACCCTGTTTCCAGTAAAAAACGGCCTCTTTTAGAGAATTAAAGGTTACAGGGCAGAGGAGGTGGTCTGCCTTCCAGAGCTGGGGAGCCCCCACGTTCTAGGGGAGGCCTGTCCTGGGAGCAGCCACCTGGGCCCACTGCTCCCCGGTATCCTCCTGGGCAGTGCAGGGCTTTCCCTGGCTAAGCCTCCAAGCCTCCGCCCCCCGCCCCCCCACTGGGTAAAGACCACCACAGCTGCCTGGCGGCTTGTGGCAAAGGTGGGGACTTCATGCTGGAGGAGCTCGTATGCGAATCTCCTGCCACTTCTTTGGAGCTTGTCGGGGTTCGCAGTGGACGCAGGTGGCGGTGACAGTGGCGCACCAGTGGGGGTGGGTGTGCAGCAACCCGTGGCCAGGGGACTGGGCGACTGTCCTGAGGCGGGCGAAGAGGGCGGCACCCCTGCGGCACCCCTACGGCACCCCCATTTATGGAGCAGGTCCAGGGCCTGTCCCTGCCCCCGCCCCTCCCCACCGCGACAGTCCTCACCTGCTGAGAGTGCCCCTCCCCCAGCACCCCGTCTCACCCACGCCTGTTGGCGAGTGGCCTCTCTCTGCATTGCCACCCTCGTCCCTGCCGACGCCCTGACCTCGGGGAGGTGCGAGTGTGAGCGGCAGTGTCTGCCGTGCTGGAGGCAGGGTGGAGAGGTGCGGGGAAGCCTTCGGTGGGTGGATATAGGCACCAAGCGGGGGAGACGCCCCCCCTGCCCACTGGATGCCGACCCCGGGGCAGGCCATGGAGCTCCCTCTCCAGGCGAGTGGCTCAGTGTTCACTGGGTGGCAGGTGCTCAGGGCCCACCTGGTTGGAGTGGAGGGAAGGTGGGATGCAGGTGGGTTGCAGGTGGGCATGCGGCGTGACTAGGCAGGGATCCTGGATGACCTGCCCCAACTTGACTTCCCCCTTGACCATGCTGTCCTGCCTCCCCCAGCCCTTGTGCCCCCTCCCTGGTCTGTCCCTCAGCCCCTCTGTCCCACCCCGACCTCAGTGGGGACACCTGCTGTCCCCCATCCCTGCCTCCCTGGCCAGCTGAGGTCTTCCTTTCTGGAAAGGCTATGGCTGCCCAGCCCAGGATCGACCTTCCGCGGCATCCAGCACCCCTGGGCCGCCCGGGCCCCTCCCTGCTCCTCCACCCGACGGCTCCCACCCCGCGGTGATGACACCCGGGAGCACCAGGCAGGGGCCCTCGGGCACCGAGGTGCCGGGCAGGGACGGCACCTTGGGAGGGGTCGCCGCTGCCTCGCGGGAGGACGGGTGTCCCCCGTGCCGTATGTTCTGTGTGTTCAAGACAGTAAGTTGAGGCCGGGAGCCAAAGTGACCCTGTGCCTCCCAGGAAGGCGTGCTCTGTGCCGGGGTGCGCCCAACTGCGCCCGTGGGCGCGGCAGACCCACTCAGCACAGTTCAAGTGTCGCCTCCGCAAAGATGCGCTCTATGGCCTCGTCCGTGCCGGCCTTCCGGCTGCTGCCAGCGCCGCCGCGGACGACTGGCCCGAGCGTGCGCCCAAATGGCAGCTGGCCTGTCGCAGCACGGAGAGCTCCCCTGGGCACGGGGACTGGGGCTCCGGCACAGCTGCTGGCCTGGCCGGCACTGTCAGGTTCTGGCCCCGCAGCGGCCACCTGGCACCCGGCTCCAGAACCGCACCCGGTGCCATGTGAGCGTCCAGCTGGGAGACAGCACCGGGTTTAGAGGGACTGGAGCCACAGGGAAGGTGGCCAGGGTCCACTAGAGAGGACAGGGCCACGTGGGGTGTTCGGGGTCAAAGGCGCTGCTTTTTGAGGACGTGCAGCCGCTCCTGTGTGCCCGTGACAGGCCGGCTGCCCTCTGTCCGGCTGGCGGGGTGTGCGCGGTGGTCTCCAGGAGGCAGGCTCCCGCTCATCTGTCTGAGGGGGACGGGCCCGCGCTCCGCTCTGGCAGGGTCCAGACTGAGCTGGCTCTGTCCGGCTCCCTGACACTCACCCCCCACAGAACAGGCTGCAACAGGAGGGGGTCCGGGGCTTCTGCCGAGCGGGGCCCTGCCCACCGGCCTTGCTCTCTCCATTCCAGCTCGGCGCCAACGCCCTGCTCTTCCTGGGCGTGAACATGTACGGGGTGTGCGCCAGGGTGCTGGCCCAGCGCGCCCAGCGGAGGGCCTTCCTGCAGGCGCGGACCTGCATCGAGGACCGGCTGCGGCTGGAGGACGAGAACGAGAAGCAGGTGGGTGCCCTCGGTCCCCTCGTCCCTCTGCGCGGAAGCTCTGCCTTTCACAGGGCCATCCTGCTCGTCGGTCTCGCCCGGGCTTCACAGCGAGCACTCCAGAGTGAGACCCTGAGCGAGGCCACTCACATCCCAGGAGTTCGCTGGCGGGTCCTGACCTGCTGGGTCTCCTCCGCTGATAGAGTGCGGCCTGCGGGGTCCCTCACCGGACAGCTGTCTCCCGGGGCAGCCTTGTCTCTTATCGCCGGCACTCGGGCCACGTCTGCCCTGCTGGCCCCACTCGTTTCTGCCGGGCGGTGGGGGGACGGTGCTCAGGCTCTGCTGGGGCTGAGCCGCCTCTCGGCGCACTTGGACGCCGTCAGGCACAGGCTGAGGCTGCCTGGTGGGAGACGAGGGTGCTGAGGCGCACGAGCGGGTGGTCTGGGCCTGTGTGGCCGCCACTCGCCGCCAGGGCTTGTGGGAGGGGGACCAAAGGACCCACGCTCAAGTGTGGACACCCAGCTTGGACCCCACGTCTGCCCCGCGGCCGGGCTGTGTTGCTTGCGAACAGGACTTGGCGTCTACGGCCAGGATCCTCCCGCGTGCCCAGGGCTGTGTCTGGGGCAACCCCGCGAGGAGGGGGTGTCTGCAGCAGTACTAGGGACCCCCCCAGGGCTCAGAAGGAAGAGCCCTGCTGTTGAGGGAGGTCATGTGACAGGCAGTCTGAGCTCTTTGGCTGCAGAACCTGCGTTTGGGTTGGCCTCGTGCCCTGAGCCCCACGGATGCAGACGGGCATGGCCCCCCAGCGTCTCGCCGTGGAAAAAGCAGAACCGCCGTCCATCTTCCAGGGCGGCTGTGGGACCAGGGGGCTGGGGGGGGGCGGGCGGGGCTTGTCTGCCCCCCAGACGCTCCACCTCTGGAAGTTCTCTCTCCACTTTGGAAAAGCTGCCTCCGCTATCAGTGTCCCTGAGGCTGAGCCCTGTGACAGGGCCTTGGACGTCAGTGCTGAAGTGACCCTTCCTCCCCGGTGTCCGGCTGCAGGGCACGGTCCTGGCAGGATAGACAAGCTGTTCCTTCTGTCTGGGTTCTGGGCTCTGTCAGCTCATTCAGGCCTCTGCTTCGTCACTGAGTCCCTGCTTCATAAAGGGACTTGGTTCTGCTTTGTGATCTGGGAATGGAGCTTTAGTGACTCGGGAGGAGAACGAAGCCAGTGAGGAAGGGGCTGGTGGCTGAGGGGCCCACAGTCTCAGGTCTCCTCACCCTGAAAAGCTCCCCTAGGGGCTCCGGGTTGAAGGACACCCCAGGGAAGATGTCCCACAGGCTGCGGAGGCCGGCAGTGGCTCTCCGTTTGGGAACAGAATGTCACAGTCAGCTCTTTGAATGGAAGGAAGCCTTGGAGCCCCAATCCAGAAGAAAGCGCGGCAGAGATCAGAGCCTCGGAATGGGGCAGCTCGGCTGCAGGTAAAGGCAGGTTAAAAATAGATAACAGGGAGATGCTCGACATGATCAGACGCCAGACGACTTGAAAGCTGTGACACATGGACCTTGTTCCAGAACGGGGTCAGTTACCACAGCGATTCTGGAGGAGAGGAAAGCCTGGAGCATGCTGGGACTCGGGGCAGAGAGCGCAGGGAGGCGGGCGTGCCCGACTCCCGGGGAAACGGTGCCGTTTCAGGGACGTCCCAGAGATGGAACCACCGGAGGCAGCCCTGCGGGCCTGGTGTTTGTCCAGCCCGAGTGGAGGTCGGGCGAGGCCACCCTCGGCTTAATTTCCTCTTCTTTTCTGCACTGGCCGGACTGTCCAGGGCTGCGGGCATGGGGCGTGCCAGTGGCCGGCGCCCACCAGTGCGGGTCAGCCGGAGCCTCTTGCCGATGTCCCTCCCTGAGACGAGGAAGTTCCCCTCGCTCCCTCATTTCCTGAGACTTTTCATCCTGAGTGGACGTTGAGTTGTGCTGAGTTTTTTCCGGCAGCGACTGCTGTGAGCTGTATGGGTCGACATGTCACATGACGTCGATTGATACTTCGATACTGAACCAGCACAGTGTCCGCAAGCCAGGTTTTTAGGCGTCGCCGAAGTTTTGTGTCTGCTCTTCGGGGACATTGGTTTGCAGGTCTCTCTTTCTGCCTGTGTGATTCTGGCGTTAGGTAACACTAACTTTATAAAATGAATTGGGGTGTGGTCCCTCATCTTTTATGGGAGATTGAATGTGGAATTAGTGTTAGTTAATTCTTCTTTAAGCGCTTGGTATCCACGTCCAGTAGAACCATTTGGCTCTGGAGAATTCCTTCTTATGAGTTTTTAAATTAAGCATTCAATTTCTTTAATAGATATAAAGCTACTCAAATATTTTATTCATAGTGCTTGTTTCACATTCGGGGAATTGTCGTAACTTACACCTTTAGAGAAATCGGTGAATTTCTTCTGAATTTATGTGTGAAGAGCTTTTACCGCTCCTTCTGGCCCGTGACGTCTCTGGGGTCAGTAGTGATGGTCACTTCCCTCCTGATTCCCCGCGTTCGTCTCTCTGCTGGCTTTGCCGCGGGTTTGTCACTGAGGGGCCGTGAGAGGGGCAGAGTGAGGCCCCTCTTCTGTGCCCCCCACCGGGCCCACCCTCCTTGGGAGGACATGGATGGCCTCGCTGATTCCATGTGGGGTCTGAACTCCTTTCTTTGGTTTTCTTCCCGAAGCCGGTGGGAGGGGGCGTGAGAACCGAGGGAGGAGAGGGCCTTCACCCCATATGGCCGGACCATCAAGGCCAGCAGGGCGAGGCCGAGGCTGGGGGGAGGAAGCTACAGCCCAGGCGGGTGGCAGAGTCCCGGTGGTGCCCCAGCAGAGCAGCCCAGGCCTTGCTCCTGTCCCCTGGAGGAAAGGACATCTGATCCCCGGAGACCAGGGAGAAATCAGAGGATGAGGCTGGGAGAAACGCCACGCTGCTTCCAAAGCTGCTTATCTCTGCAAGAACAGGGCCCCGTTCTGCCCCAGAGATGGGGCCTCTCAGTGGCCCCCTCTCAGTGTGGGGCGAGCACAGGGCTGGCGACCTGGGCTCCTTCCTGTGACCTGCTGCCTGGAGAAGCCGGGCACACGGCGGGTGGCCAGGGCAGGTGGGGTGCTGCGAGCGGCACTCTGTCTGGGATCGAGTTCCCTGTGCAGCGACTGTCCAGGCCGGGGGCTCTGGGGCTGAGAAAGGGCTGCAGGACCGGTTCCCTTGCCGGCCACGTGTGAGGAGGCCACAGGCCTGGGTGGGTGCCTTGAGGACACGCAGAGTGGGCCCCGTGTGGCACACCACACGTCTCTCCCGTCCAGGAGCGGCTGCTCATGAGCCTTCTGCCCCGAAACGTTGCCATGGAGATGAAGGAGGACTTTCTGAAGCCCCCTGAGAGGATCTTCCACAAGATTTACATCCAGCGGCATGACAACGTGAGGTAGGGTGGGCCCGCTGGGGACCACGGGCTGGGGAGCTGATATGGCGTTGATGCGGGTGGGGGTGAGGCAGGTGGGGGTGAGGCAGGCGGGGGTGATGGAGATGGTGGGGAGTGGCTGAGGTGGTTAGAAGGCCCTAGTCTGAGGGCAGGAGGGGCAGGTGGGTTCAGCAGCCCCGGGTGAGCACCTGCCTGGCGGGGAAGCAGGTCCCACAGGGCGGAGCGGTGGCTTCTCTGATGACGCCTGCCGTAGCTGCTTTTCCAGACTCAGCCCCTCTCCTTCCTGCGTGGCTGGGGGAGGTGGAGCTCTGTCCCAGAGTCCTGCTGCAGGTGGGGCCAGGTCCGGGGTGGGCGCTCTGTTCCTCCGTCTGTCCGTCCATGGCAGCCGTGGGTGGGGCTCGTTGTCCCCATGTTACAGGTGAGGAATGGCCTTCAAGTGAGCCAGCTCTCCCCACACACCCTCCTGCCTGCTTGTTTTCAAAGTCTGTTAAAGAGTTTTTTATTCTAATAAGTGGTGCATTTCCTTTTCAAGTACTTAGAACAGCTGAGTGTTGCCTGTTGGAGGTAACACTGTACTCACCTGTCACTCAGGCACGAGGGGGTGGCTCCCCGGGGCTGATCCGGGGCCAGACCGCCCCGCTCGCTGGTCCCCGGGACACAGATGGACGAGGAAACCTCCCTGTGGTGCTCGCCCCCGCTGTCCCTGTGCGTGGCTCACGGCCTCACTGCTCATGCCCCTCGGGGAGGACGGGAGCTGTCCTCCTGGAGGGGGGCCACTAAAGGCCAGGGGGAGGCCCCGGTGTGGGACCAGCCTCGGAGCCAAGGCAGGAGGAGCCTCCTGCGGACACTCGTTCCGTTTACCGTAATCGCACCCTGTGCTCTGCCTGCACCGCCGCTCAGCTTTGTGGGTGAGGGGACTGAGGTGCAGTGAGAGTCCCCAGCCGTGAGTGGTGGGGCCGAGGGGACCGGGGCTGGCGGGGCTCTGCGTGGCCGCCATGTTTCCTGTCTCTGGGACCACCAGGGGTCCGCGCCACCTTCCCGCCTGTCTTCTCACCTGTAAGGTAAGAGGGCCTGCTCTGCAGCCCGGACTGAGGAGTAAATGGGGAGAGCTGCTTTAAGGTGACCTGCAAAGGGCGCTGCAGGCGGCGGCGGGGTCGTCCCTTGTCTGAGGCGGGCACGCCGGGCGGACAGGCAGCGCACCTGTGTCTTGCAGCATCCTCTTCGCCGACATCGTGGGCTTCACGAGCTTGGCGTCGCAGTGCACGGCCCAGGAGCTGGTCAAGCTGCTCAACGAGCTTTTCGGCAAGTTCGACGAGCTGGCCACGGTAAGAGTGGCCCTGGCGCCACGGGCCGGGGCCTGGGTCTGGCGTCGCCCCTGTGCCAGCGCGCCGCTCGCCGGCTCGCTGCTGGGGCTGCGTGTGGGGTCCGCAGACGGGGGAGCGCCCGCCCCCGCCCCGCCAGGGCGGTGAGGCCGTGGCCCGCCTGGTCAGCACGGCCCCAGGCTGTGGACCGGCCCGAGCTGCCCGCTGGCCTTCGTGGGAAAGCGGCCATCTTCGTCCCTAAGCGTGATGTTAGCGCTCCGGCGTTTGGGAGGCTTTTTACCGTGCCGAGGACATTTCCTTCTATTCTCAGTTTGCACAGTTTCTGTCGGAAACGGATGCTGGCTTTTGTCCAGCGCCTGATTGCGTCCACGGGATGCTCGGGCGGGTTTTCGTTGGCAGTCTGCTGACGCGGTGAGCTGCACGGACGTGTGACGGCCGTGAGAACGACCTTGCGTCCCGGGCCGAGCCCGGCGCGGTGTGTGCGCCGTCATTCGGACGCATCGGTGGCTCTGAGGCGCTCGGTTTCCTTGAGAAACTTCCCATCCACGTTCCTGACGGCTGTTCTTCCCGTGCTGTGGGTGGAGCTCAGGGTAACGGGGGCTCCCTTCGCGGAGGAACTCGGGGGGTCCCTCCCACCGCGTTTTCTGGGGGAGTTCGTGCGAACTGGCGTGAGGTCTCCCCTTGTGCGTGTCAGAGTTCGGCGGGGGTCCGTCTGGGCCAGGAGTCTCATCTGCGACGGTGTCTGCCTGCAAACCCAGTGTCTTCAACAGGCCCGTCAGGTTACCGTTTCCTCCTTCCTTGGGTGGCCGCGGTGGTTCGTTATTCTCCCAGGAACCTGTCCGTTTTCCCTCAGTTGTCACCGTTGTAAGAATACAGTCTTCCCCGGAACTCCCGTCACCCCGCCGCCGCGCCCGCTGCTGGTTTCGGGGGCTTGTGTCTTCCGTGTCTTCCTGGTCCTTCCGGGGACAGGCCTGTCGATTGTATTGATCTTCTTAAAGAGGTTTCCTACGGTTTCATTGATTTCTGTCTTCTATTTTAACAAATCCCTGTCTGGCTTGTTTTATTCTGTTTCTCTGACTTATTTTGGTTTAGGTAGCTCTTCCCGTTGTAGCTGCTCATGGTAGGAACTGAGGCCGTTGCTTTGAGATCGTTTTCTCTCCTCTGATGTAAACACTCAGCGGCGACGTCCCCCGGCACACCGCGCTAGCACAACCCCCAAATCTCCACGTTGCACTTTCACTTTTATTCAGCTCAAAACACTTCCTAATTTCCCTTTCAATTGTCTTAGGCCCATGGATTACTTAGAGGTATATTTTTGGAGAGGTTTTACAGAGACCTTTGTGTTGTTTACTTCAAATTTAACTGTTGTGGTCAGAAAACAAACTTTTTGCTTTGAGTCTTCTTAAATTTATGCGCTGAAGTTCAGTTCAGACCCGGCCCCTTGCTGGGGCGGCTGGGAGGAAGCCCCGCCCCCACACTCAGGCTTTTCCTGGGCGCCTCTGGGCGCGGATGGGCTGCAGGCGTCACCGCGTCCTGTCGGGGAGCGTGTGCCCGACGTGCAGGCTGGGAAAAGCACACACACAGCCGTGGGCGCACCCACACCCTTCCCGGACGCCGCGGCGGTTAGACAAACACGAGCGCATTGGCCTTGGTCTCCAGAGCGGCGGGCGGTGTGTTTGTCCCTCTCCCGCGGTGGTGGCTGCAAATGTGCACAGATTTCCGACCTTTCCCCCACGTATTAGCCCTGTTTTAGATCTGTGTTTGCACACGCGTGTTCGGGCAGCTGGTCGCGTCCTTCTGTGCTGATGGTGGCACCTGTCTGGGGCTCAGTCTCGGCCCCCCGCCTGTGGGGGCCTGGACGTCAGCCTTCTTCACGGGAAAGTGAACGAGCTGGACAAAGCAGATGTCTGTCTGGCCAGTTTCCGGAGGCCGTGGAGCGGCGAGGAGAGCTCTTTGTGTGCCGGCTACAGGGACGACCCTGACCCCGGCTTGGCCTCAGCCAGCGGGCCACCAGGCTAGTCCAGCCCCGCCCCTCAGGGTGACAGGGTGACAGCCAACAGGAGTCGCTCTGGTCGTGACCCCGCCCTTCAGGGGCTGTTTCCGGCCGGGACCTGTGGCTCTGTTGTGCGTCCTCAGCCTCAGGGCTGCTGGTGGTGCAGCTGGTGGCACGCAGGACGGGGTGTGTGGGGCCCAGGATGGTGCAGGTGGCGCCCGCACCCCCGGGCAGGCGGGGGGACAGCAGCAGAGGCGTCGGCCAGCACATTGCTGACGTCACCCAGTTGCGGGTGCGCAGTGCACGGTTAGATGTCTGTGCACCCCGCGAAGTGACCCCCCAACGTCCGGTGCCCACCTGACACCTTGCGTGGTCGTCGCACTGTTGTCGGCTGTGTCCGCACCCACGTGAGCCTGCGTTTCTGTGGCTGGCCCCTCCCCAGCAGGAAGTGGACGGCTGACTGAAAAGTGGGCAGATGTTTGGAAGTCTAAGTGCCTGTCATCGGTGCGGGGGTCACTTGGAGACACCCCACCCCGGCTGCCAGGAAATTGCTTCCTCAGCAGCTGGGCCTGGATGGGGTAATTCCAGCCCCTCCACACCTGCACACCCCCTCAGGCACCCCAGGTCCCAGAGCCGACCCACCTTCCCAGAATTCGGTCCACGTGTTGGCCTGGAGACCCCCACCCACTGTTTCAGAGGTGGCCTCAGAAGGGGCTGGGGCACCTTTGGACTCTGGAATTGGGCGAGTCTCCCTCCTGAGCTGGGGCAGGCGGGCAGGTCAGGACTGCAGGGGGCTCTGCCTCGGAGGGAGGGGCAGGGCACCGGCGCCTGCAGACCACACCGAGAGGCAGAGCACGAGGCCCTCCAGCCCGTCCTCCGGCCTGCCCCTCCTGCCCCTCCCCAGTGCACCCCTCCCACAGCCTCCTCTCTCCTTTCTTTGCTTTGTCTGGGAAACAGCTGTTCAGACAACACCACGCTGCCCACAGGGACCCTCAGGTGCCGAGTCCAGTATTTGCAGGGAAGCTTTTGAGCTGAGACACTGACACCCATGAAAAGCACATCGTTTGGTCTCCGAAGCCTGGGAGCAGGTGCCAGGACACTTGAGATTAATAAGACCAGACGATGCATTTCACTTCCCCAGTCCGTTCCGGGCCGCGTGGGGCCAGGCCAGGGAGGGGCGCGGCTCTGCTCTCAGGACAGCCTGATGCCTAGGGCTGCGTCTCTGTGTCCGCCATCTGGGCTGACCATCCTGTGGAGTGGGGCTGCTGCCTCAAAGCTGCACCAAGAACGCAGAGCACCCTGGTGGGCCAGGATCATCGCCGGCCTGCAGATCTCCTCCGGGGTGGGGGGTCCCTGGGCTCCAGGAGGGGCGGGTCCCGGCAGTGTCCCTCGGCTGTTCCCTGGGCCTGGCGAAGGCCGCCCACCTGTGATATGAGGAGAAGGCCTCCCCTCGTGATGGACAGTGACGATAGGGACAGGTGGGGGTGGGCATTCTCGCTGTGCCGGGAGAGAGCCTGCTGCTGCCCGCTGGCCTGTAGCCTTGGGTGAGCATGGCCTGCAGGGTGGCCGTTTGCCCTGGCCGTCTGGCCCCGGGCTCCCAGACACTGCCACAGGCCAGGCCTAAAGCAGCACGGCCCGTCCCAGGGCAACGTGAGAAGGAAAGCCACCGCAGCACCTGGTGATTAAGTGGCCACCTGTGGTCACAGGAGACCATGCGGCCAGGCCCCACCCTCCCTGCGACCAGCTCTCCATGCTGGGGACCGCTTCGGGGTTCAGAAGGAAGTAGACCTGGTGGCTGGGCTTTCCGAGGCCCCACCTGACACCTGATCACCCCCCCTTTGTCTGCACGTCCCTGGAGTCCTCAAGCTGAGGGAGGCACAGGGCTGCGGGGAGCAGGTGTTGGGTGGTGGCCTGGGCCATCCCTCAGGACAGCAGCAGGGGTCATGACCCTGGTTCCCTCCACACCGTGCACCCGGCAGAGCGTCGCAGGATTGAGGTGCGTGCGAGCCGGAGCTGGCTCACCCCGGGCACGGGTTGAGGGTGGGAACTCACAGATCCGAGGACACTGGCGTCAGCTCGTGCGTGTGCGCACAGGGCGCAGCAGGAAGTGGGCGTGGTGGGTGCGCTCTCAGAACGGGGAGCGGGGCTCTGGCTCTGCTTGGCCACCTCGGGCTCCGTGACGGGTGCGCAGAGCAGAGGCAGACGTGGGGAGCCGTAGGCAGATCGCAGAGAAAAGCGGCAAAGGCCACGCTGCTCACCAGCCGTTGTTTTGAGAAATGTCATCGTTTCTCACCGAAGGTGTGACTTCTGTTAGCACGCAGTGATTTGCCTTTGTTGTCGTGGCTACGCTCTGCATGGATGCACTTTGAAGACTCCCAGCTGTGGCTGCTCAGGCGGCGGGCGGCGCTGACAGGGGAGCTCCGCGCCGTCGGGCGCTGGGAGAGGGTGGCGCGGGCCAGCGGGGCTGGGGCTTTCCCGGCACAAACCTCCGGCCACGCCCCAGTGACGGCCGAGCCTCTGGGCCGGCCTGGACAGTGGCGGAAGCCTCTGACCTGTCTCTTGTCACCTCCAACCTGGTGGCCAGCAGGGTCCTGAGATTCTAACCATTGCACAAACAAGAGAGTGGGCTTCCTGCAGCATCCCCAGGTGTGGCGGGAGGGAGGTCAGGGCTCCCGCCCAGCAGGTGAATCCTTAGGGAGTCTGTGGACTCAGACGTGCGGCTGGAAGCTGTGGGCGTGCAGATGCGTGTGGCCTGCCCTTCCCAGGGTGGGCGGGGGAATCTAGCGCGTTCTAGAAGCTCACACTGCGGTCCTGGTTGCTGGTCGGAGGGGCATCTGCCAGCCCCTCTTGGGGGTGGAGCTGGCTCCCGGCTTGGGCGGGGTCTGCGGGTTGTCCACGCTCGCTGAGGGGCTGGCAGACGGATCCCTGCCTGGGGAGGTGGAGGGCGGGTGTGGGAGAAGCGGGGTGCCCCAGGACGACCCTGCTCGCAGCCACGGGGCCACCCACCCTCCCAAGGCCGCCCCGCCTGCGGCGTGTCCCCTGGGGAGGGCGCTGGGGCGCTGATGGCCGTGCTCCGGGGGCGGCGGTCGCCAGCGCCTGGCGGTGGAAGGCGCAGGGGCGGGTCCCAGCGCATTGCTGACATGCCGCCGCCCCCCCCCAAGGAGAACCACTGCCGGCGCATCAAGATCCTGGGGGACTGCTACTACTGCGTGTGCGGCCTGACGCAGCCGAAGAGCGACCATGCCCACTGCTGCGTGGAGATGGGCCTGGACATGATCGACACCATCACGTGAGCGCCGCCCCTCTGTCCCGGGGTCCCCTCTGCCGTGGTGCAGAGCACTGGCCTGCAGGGCGGGGGGCTGAGACGGGAGGCCCCGGCTGGTCTGTGGAGTCTCCACGACCCCTTTGAACTTTGTGGGGACTGCGTTTCTTTGTCCCTGGTCACCCTGGGGGTTGCCAGGTGTGGGTTAGCTCTGCAGGGAGAAGTCACCTTCCTGGCAGAGCTGGTTGAGGTGGGCAGGGTGGACCGGGGAAAGCTGGCCCAGACCCTGCGGAGTTCCTGTGCACTTGGCTTCCTGGGGCAGGCCATTCTGCAGCCCACCCCTGAGTCACGGAGCTTGGGGTCACACCCAGCCTGTTCCCGGGGCCCCTGGGCCATGAGACTGTCGGGTGTCACTGTGGCTGCTGCGCCAGCCTCGGCCAGCAAGCAGGTGGGGGGCCCTGCCAGGTCACAGCAGGCAGGGCCACGTTCTCTCCCTGCGGGGCTGCCGGGCGGGCCAGGCGCGATGCTGTGTGGCCTGGCCGGGGGCTGGGGGACCTACCTGGGGCCACGGCCGGGGGCTGGGCTGGCCAGGCTGGAGACCCAGTGCTCCTGGCCACCCAGGGGCCCCGCTGGCCCCGCGGCAGGGACGGCGCGAGGCCTGGGCCCGAGCTCGGGGCCCCGCGGGAGCGACAACGGGGCCGCTGCTCACGTCCTGGTCTGCGTTGCAGGTCCGTGGCCGAGGCCACCGAGGTGGACCTGAACATGCGTGTGGGGCTGCACACGGGCCGCGTGCTCTGCGGCGTCCTGGGCCTGCGCAAGTGGCAGTATGACGTGTGGTCCAACGATGTCACGCTGGCCAACGTCATGGAGGCCGCGGGCCTGCCCGGGTGCGTGCAGCCGGGGGCGGGGCCCGGGGGGCGGAAGCCTGTCCCTGCAGCCGCGGCCCCTGCGGGAGGCCCGGCGCTGTCCGAGGGGCTGACCTGGCCGTGGTCTGCTGCTCTCCTTCCCAGGGGGAGGGGGGGGCACGGGAGGGCGCCGGGTCCCTGCACTCCACGCTGTCCGGTCGCGTCCCCAGCTTTGGCCTGACACTCTCCACGCTGAGCATAAAACCGGAAAAGTCACTGCGAACGGAGCGGGAGGGCAGTGGAATGTGCCCGCGGTGGCTGCAGGCACCGGCTGTGGTTTCCAGGGTAACAGGGAGGCCAGAGGCCTGCACACCCGCATTGCGGGGGCTTGGGGAGACCCCTGCCCCTTGCTGCCTGTCACCCGCTGGACGCTGGGGCCTGGGCCTCCTGGCCTGGGGGCTCGGGGACAGGCTTGTGTCTCTGTCACCTCCCTGCCACCCCTGCCCCACTTGCCCCACTGCAGGCCCGGTGCTCTCCCGTCCCGTTGGCGCCTCTCAGCCCCCGCCCCCCGTTCCCCGGGCGCCTGTGCCGCCTCCTGCAGGACCCTGGCCCCACGCGGACTCTGGGCCCCGGGGCAGGTCCCGCCGCGACTCTGGGCTGCTCCTTCTCCGCAGGAAGGTGCACATCACCGAGGCGACGCTGGCGTGCCTGAACGGCGACTACGAGGTGGAGCCCGGCCACGGGCAGGAGAGGAACAGCTTCCTGAAAGCGCACAACATCCAGACCTTCTTCATCGTGCCCTCCCACCGGCGCAAGGTGCTTCCCTGTGGCGCGCCGCCCTCCAGGCTGGGCCCCCACGTCCCCTTCTGGGCCTGGCCTTGGCGTGCGCTGTGGGGAGGGGCCCGCACTCCAGGTCGTCTCCGAGCCCCGGGACCTCGTGGCAGGGCTGTCCTTCGTCCCCGGGGCCTTCACTGCACCTCGTAAAAACAGGGGTGAGGCCCCCCCGCAGGGGCCATGCCTGGGGGGACGTGCACACGGCAGGGCTGTGGCCATCTGATGTGGGGCACCCAAAGTCACGGTGCCCAGGGAGCGAGGGGGACCAGGGGCTGGGGCGGGGCGGGCGCCGCCCGGTGGCCGGGCGCGTCAGTGCAGGGCGTGTCTGCTGCGCCTGCGCAGATACTTCCGGGCCTGGTGCTCTCGGACATCAAGCCAGCGAAGCGGATGAAGTTCAAGACCGTGTGCTACCTGCTGGTGCAGCTCATGCAGTGCCGCAAGATGTTCAAGGCGGAGATCCCCTTCTCCAACGTCATGACCTGCGAGGACGACGACAAGGTAGGGCCGCCTGCAGCCGTGGGCGCCGCGCGCGCTTCCCCAGGGACGCACCGTCCTGGCCTGGGGTTTTCGCGGCCGGCATCCCACGCACTCACTGGTAAATCGCGCTCCGATCCGCGCCGTTGTCTGAACCTGCCCTGCGTTGTTCACGCGTGGGGTCTATGGCAGCGTGGCCAGGGCTGCCCTTCGGGGTGGGGGGGCGGGGCGCATCGCTGGCCGTCCCCTCCCGTGCGGGCTCCTGTCTGGTTGGTGGAACTCGGTCTCCAGCGCCGCCTGAGGCTCCCTCTGCAGGCGGCCTGCTCTGTGGCTGCAGGGTTTTCGGTTCTGGGGTCTGTCAGAGTCCCCTAGGATCTCCTCGTCTCTGTTGGGGTCAGGGGCAGGGTCCTGGGGGAGAGCCAGGGGTTAAGTTGGAGTGCCCATGGGGTTCTTGAGCGTCCACTCTAACCACACTTGCCTCATGCCCGTGATTCTGGCCAGAGGCTCCAGTCCCCTCCAGGGGAGCTCTGGATCCGGAGGCAGGGCGGCCATGCTGGGCAGCCGGCGTGGGCACTGGCCATCACGACTGGGAGAGCCGCTGCCCATGTCCTGCCCACGGCACCCGGGCTCCCCCCAGCCCCTGCTGCGGCCCCAGGCCTGCGCCTCCATCTGGGAGTCCTAGGCTGCCCACCACAAATCCTGGCCCTGCCTCCCGTGCCTCTGTGGCTCCCTGCCTTTGAAAGGAATCTCACCGCCAAGCGTCCCAGGCTTTTCAGGAAGAAGGAACGTCTGCAGGCTCCCTCGGGCGGCTCATTGCCTCGGGGATCCGTGGCGGCTCTGGCTGGGAGCCGTGCTTGTGGGAACTTGATCTGGAGATGCCTTAAGTGACGGACGCGAGTCCATCTGCAGGCCTGCCCTCCCCGCTGCCCAGCCCCAGGGCTCATGCCACGAGCTTGGCTTGCAGTTTCTAGGCGCCCCAGGAGTGCATGCATGTGGGTTAGTAGCACCTGGGCCTGGACACGTCTGGGCAGGTGTGCCAACCTGGGACAGGAGCCTGGGTGCAGGGAGCACCGTCTCCCGCCCGGAGTCACCTCCGTGCAGGTCCTTGCCCCTCCTCCCGCCCCTCCCACCTGCGTCCCCCCCCCAGGAGCACCTGTTGATGTCGGGATCCATTTGTGTTGAATGTTTGTCAGGCTGAGGATGAGGTCAGGCTCCACCCTCTCGCTCGGGCGGCCCATCTGCAGCAGCACTGGGCTCCACAGGGCGGCCTCGGTACTTCCGTCACAAAATCTGGTGGCTGGACTTGAGTGGGGCTCCCGAGGGCTCTGTGTGTCTGTCCCTCAGGCAGCACCATGTGGTCTGGGTTCCTGTGGTTATACGGTATCTAAAATCAGTGGAGTGAGCCCTCCCACTTTTTCCTTTTAAGAAAAATGAGCAATTCTAGTCCCTTTTCCTTTTCATCTGATGTTTGGAATAAGCCTGCTGGCTTACAAAACTGTCCTGCTAGGATTTGATGGAAGCTACGTTGAACCGGGCCAGATCTCCATGGGAACAGTCATGCGTGGCGTTGTCAGGTCCGTGGACGTGGCGGGTCACCCTGTGCATCGCGATCACCTTCGGCTTCTGTCACTGGCTTTGGTTACAAGTTCTGTGCGTGTGTGTGAGAGGCACACCTAGCATCTTGTCTTCTCGGTGACGGTGACTGGTTCTGTCCCTGAACGCTGGTGCCACAAGCTCATCGCATGTACAAAGGATACCATGTTCTCCTTCCCGTGTTTCTCTTGTGCCCGGCGACCTTGCGAAGCCCACTTATTAGTTGCAGGAGTTTCGTTTCATTTTGTACGTTCCTTGGGATTTTCCTCGGTTATTGTTTCTATGGACAGGGTTGTCACTTGCAAATAAGGACGGTTCTGTTTCTTTCTTTCTGACCCGTGGGCCTGTATTCCATTTTCTTGTCTTACTGCATCAGCTGGGGGTCTAGGCCCAGGTGAACGGACGGGAAGGGGGCACAGAGAGCCCTCGCCTGCTGACCGCCGGTGGCTGCGGGCGGTCTTCTCCAAGCTGGGGGAGGCCCCTCCGTTCCTAGTGTCCTGGTCCGTTACATCGCACGTGGGTGTTGAATCTCATCAGAAGCTTTTTCTGCGCCGCGGAGTCGCCGTGGGAGCTTTCTTCTTCGTTTACCCTTTTGGTTTGGTGGGCGGCGCTGGCGCTGAGATGCGGGAACAGACCCGCATCTCCATCTCCGGGAGCCGGCGTGGCGCGTGCGGCTGGTTCCAGGCTGCCGGACCGTCTGCGAGCGCTGCCTTGAGAACTCTCGCACCTGCACGCACGACAGACGCGGCCTGTAGTGGTCCTTTCCGTCCGGTGACCGTGGACGGCGTGAAGTGAATCGGGAAGAGCTCCCTGGGGGATGGGAGTTCATTCCGCTTCAAACACTTGCTGGAGTTCTCCAGTGGAGCCCTCTGGGCCTGGGGATTACTTTTCCAGGAATTTAAACTGACGATTCCTCTCCTTTCGTAATCATAGGGCTGTTGAGACTCTGTCACGTTAGGTGACGGGCGGGACAATGGCTGTGTGTCCGCCGACAGTGCTGTCTGTGGATTTCCCTTTTTTCTCCTTGTGGCTTTGGGGTCTGAGATCACACCTCCCTCCTGATCTCGTTGGTGTCTTTTGCTTCATCACTTGCTGGGGATTTGTCAGTTTTATTGATGTTTTCAAAGAACCAGTTTTTTCATTGCTCTGTGCTGGGCACCGTCCCCCACTGCGCCTGCGTGGGGTCCTAGCCCCATGGGGCCACCACATGGTCACCGTGCAACCCCCCCGACAGGCGCGGAAACCCCGTCACCAATGACGAAGTAACTCACCTGGGATGTCACTGCCAGCAGGTGGTGCAGCCACAACCGCATCTGAGGCCCCAAACCCCGCCCGATGCCGGTGTGCGCTGTGGGGCGGGCGGGGGTGCACCGAGAGCCCCTTCTTCAGAACGTGACGGCTTGACAGAGGCCCTTTCCTTCCCTGGTGGCTGCAGCGCCGGGCCTTGAGAACGGCCTCGGAGAAGCTCCGGAACCGCTTGTCCTTCTCCACCAACGCTGTCCACGCCGCCCCGGGCACCCGCGTCAACAGGTACATCGGCCGCCTCCTGGAGGCCCGCCAGACGGACCTGGAGATGGCGGACCTGGACTTCTTCACCCTCAAGTACAAGCAGGCTGAGCGGGAGCGAAAGGTGGGTGACGGGGACGGGGCGGCCGGGAGCCGCGCTCGCCCTCCTCCCAGTCCCTGTGTGGGTGCTCCTCTCCCTGCTGCGGCCGGCCCTGGGGACAGTCCCTGGTGTCTCGGGGACGGCCACGCTGACGCTGGCTCCGTCTGCAGTACCAGCAGCTCCAGGACGAGTCCTTCACCAGCGCCGTGGTGCTCGCCCTCGTCCTGGCCGCCCTGTTCGGCCTTGTCTACCTTCTGATAATCCCGCAGTGAGTGTGCGCCGTGGCGCCGGGCAGGGTGGGGGGCGTGGGGAGTGCCTCTCTCTTTATGTTCAGGGAGCCCCGTGAGCCCCCCCCACCCCCCCGCTCTGTGCTCTTGGGCAGCACAAGCCACACACCGGCTCTCACTGACCAAGGGAACTCGTCCATCCAGGCCGATGCCCAGGGCCGAGGCCGGTCCTGCTCAGGTGCTAATCTCCAGGCTCGCAACTCTGGGACACCGAGATCCCCGTGTCCCGGCCGAACACAGACACTGTTGCCTCGGCTTCTGAGGGGCAAACACACAGGGCAGCGGTGGGCGCCTCGGTTTCTGGGTGCGTGGCATTTTCAGAGACATGAGAGGCAGGAAGAGTAGCCTCTGAGGAGAAAGAGAAGCCCAGTGATTTTAAGAACACGTAATCGGCCCTGGCCAGCGTGGCTCCATGCACTGAGTGCCGGCCTGCGAACTGAAAGGCGGCTGGTTCCATTCCCAGCTGGGGCACGTGCCTGAGTTGCGGGCCAATTCCCCAGTAGGGGGCGTGCATGAGACAGCCTTCTCTTTAAAAAGAAAAAGACAAGACATGTAATTGTCATGCTTCACAGCGAGGAAGACCCAGAAAATTCCCGCTTTTGTTTACACACCACGTTTTCCTGATGAGGCCGCCGGAGAGGGGTCCTTCCTCTTTCTCCTCTGAGTTTCCAGGAAGGGGACCTCCCGACTCCCTGCCACTGCCCACACTGCGAGCACGCTGCACACCTGGGGGGCCCCACCTGGGGCTCAGGCTTTTCCTGGAAGAGCTGCTCGCAGACAAAGCCCAGGCTGCATTGCAGCCAGGTCCGCAGGGCTGCACCTTCCTTGCAGACGCTCTGGGGACGCTATCCTGGGGGGAAACCAGCACGCACATGTCCCCCGAGACCGCTGTATCTTCCTGGGACGGGGGGCCCCCTGGGCTTGGAGGGCAGATTCCCAGGCCGCTCCTGGACGAGCTCTCCAGGTCCCGCCCGCAGGGCCACGTGTCCTCTGTCCTAGGAGTGTGGCCGTGCTGCTCCTGCTGGTGTTCTGCATCTGCTTCCTGGTGGCCTGTGTCCTGTATCTGCACGTCACCCGGGTCCAGGTACGTGTGCGCATGTGTCCTGTGCCTGCGCCTCACCTGGGCAGGTACCTTTGTGGTCTCTGCCAGCCCTCTCCGCAGGACCGCTGGGGTCGTGCAGGTGTCGGTCCCCTCGCCGCCCTCCTGGCAGGGAGAAAGCGTTGCCCCAGCAGCAGGCTCGCTGAGCCTGCCGCGTCCTAGGCGCTCTGTGGAGGCCGGGGCACAGGGGCAGGTGACTGAGAGAACTGAGTAGGTGAGCACAAGGTTCAATGCTATTCCAGGTCGGAGAGCCCCTTGGGGATGGGGGCTCGAGGGCCAGTCTGTCCCATGTTGGTGTCATACGCTGTGCGGCCCTCACGGCTTTGCTGGTGGCCACCGTGGAGCCCAGGCCGACCACGTCCCAGCCCCGGGGCCGCGGGTGGCTGTGGGAGGGCCCCTTCCCCAGCACCCCTGCCCCCAGACTTCACGTCCAGCAGACCCGGGGCTATTTTCCGTGACGGTTAGAAGCAGCAGCTCCTTGAAAAATCGGATCTAGTTTTCCTCGTGGAGCTGGTCTCTATTCCTAGGTAACCTCTTGCCTTTTTTAATTAAAAAACACTATTTATTCACACCACGCTCCAGCTCTTTGACTGTCGTAGGTGGAGCGGTGTTTGGTCTGGTAAACTGAAGTTTCCCATGTCAGATAAGAGCGCTATAATTACACGATTTCAAGCGAAAGCGTCACACGCGCTAATTTCCAAAGCCTGCACATCTGCCCCCATGTGGGGCCTGTGTGCCTGCCGGCTCCGTCAGCCCCTTTCTTTCTGACCGTCCGCTGCCCGCCACCTGGTGCCCGTGGGCGCGAGCAGGGTTCTAGGCAGTGTCCGGTCTTCCCGCGAGCAACGGGTCAGGAAGCGCAGCGGGGAGTGTGCGTTCCTTACTGGGCTGGTGTGCACGCCCTTACACTCCCGTGAGCAGGCTCTGCGCTCAGCTCGGGAGTTCCCCCGGGGTTCGTGTGGAAGGCTGTGGGGCGTGGAGGCCACGCCATGCAGCAGAGGCCCAGTGTGAGCCAGCGGGGAGACGCGGGTGGGCTGGCTGTGCTCACGGGGCTCGCTGGTTCCGGGGACATGAGTGCACCATGGCCTGGGGCGGCCGGTGTGCATCTCGGGCAGGCACCTTCTTCGCAGCCAGGCCTGGTGCCCGCAGTGGCTCCCCCACCGTGGTCCTGAGCCGGGGGGTGAGGGAGGGCGGGGTCCCGCCCTGAGCTTCCTGCCCCCAGGCGAGCACGCCTCCCACGCAGCGGCGCCCCTGCCCCGCGCTCCTGGGCCCCAGCACCGTGGGGGATGGCGGGCTGTGTCCGTGCTCGGCCCGTTGGCTGCAGGGCTGGAACCCAGCTGCCATGTGGCGTCACCAGGAGAGCGCCAGCCCCGTGAGGGCTGACCGTCCGTGGTGTGGTCTTCACGTCCATTTTATTTCTAATTTCAAGAGTGTGACTCTGAAAAAAAACCCCAACAACTCTGGCTGTTATTGATAAAATTGTTGACTATTGAAAAATGTGGTTAAAACAAAATTGTCAAATAACAAAAGTAACACAAAACCTGTGAGAAGAAAGCGATAACATTTACTTCAGCGCGAAGACGGCAAGAAATGAAGACTCTCCTCACCTGTGGGAGGGAAGGACCCGCGTCATGAGGGGGATGGGTCGCTCTGTCTGGTAGATTTCGGTGCCAAAGTCACAGTGGGGGGCGGGGGCGGGGAGGCGTTGCTCTTTTTGATTTAAAGATACCAGGTTTTTCAGCAAGTTTCTCACCTGGGAGATTAAATATAAGAAAATGGCCAAGACACGCGGGGCGTGGGCGCGGCGGCCTCCGTCCTGGTCTCTGAAGCGACGTTGCTTGTCAGTGTCTCCCAGGCTGCCTGACCGCCCAGATCCGCACGGCCCTGTGCGTGTGCGTCGTCCTCCTGGTCTACTCTGTGGCCCAGGGATGCGTGGTGAGCTGCTCAGGCTCGCCTCGGGGCGGGCGCGGGGAGCCGGGCGGTGCGGGGGTGAGGGGCCCCGTGGGGAGCGGGGAGGGGGGCGTGGGGGATCACACAGGCCCGGGGGTGCCCAGGAAGCCCGGGGTGGGGCCCTGCATCCAGCAGAAGAAATGCGGTGTTCTCGTTGCAGAGGGAGACTGCCCCTCTGTAGTGAGTGAGCCGGGGGCAGGATCGGGCAGGAGGAATGGGTTGGGAGGGGGGCAGTTGAGAAGCCGTTGGCTCTCGGGCCAGTGGGTTTGCAGGTGCCCAGGCTGCAGGGGGATCGGGAGGGGGGGCAGCTGTGAGTCTGGAGTGAGCCCCTCCCCTGCTCCTTGCTCTCTGTCCCCCTCCAGGTGGGCTGCCTGCCCTGGGCCTGGAGCCCCCGTCCCAACGGGTCCCTGGTGGTCCTATCGCCCGGAGGCCGGAGCCCAGTGCTGCCTGCGTCACCCTGCGAGGCGGCGCCCCACGCCCTGCTCTGCGGCCTCGTGGGCGCGCTCCCGCTCACCATCTTCCTGCGGGTCTCCTCCCTGCCCAAACTGATCCTGCTGGCTCTGCTCAGCGCGTCCCACATCCTGGTGCTGGAGCTCAGCGGGTACTCCAAGGCTGCGGGGTAGGTGCGCCGTGCCCTCCAGGACAGACCGGTGCGGTGTTGGGATGTCTGGGCCCAGGCTCCCTGCTCTGGTGGCTGGTTGGGGCCTTGGTTCCAGGGCTTCTGCACTTCAGCCCCAGGGTCGGGAAGGCCTCTGGTTCCGGGGGCACCTGGTTCAGCTTGGGTCAGTCCCAGGGGTCGAGGCAGGTGTCGCGTGTGAGGGGTGCTCTTCGGACACGGCTTGTGTCAGACAACACAGTCAACACAGCTGGGTTTCCCTCCCATCTTCCCAAGGGGCGGCACCGGCTCTGCACGCAGCTTCGAGCCGATCCTGGCGATCCTGCTGTTCTCGTGCATGCTGGCCCTGCATGCCCGGCAGGTGGACGTCAAGCTGCGGCTGGACTACCTGTGGGCTGCACAGGCAAGATGTGCTCTTCTGTGTCCTGGGGAGGGTGGCAGGTGCGGGGTCCTGGCTGGATGTCAGCCAGCTGTGAAGGCAGCACCATCTGGCATGAGCAGGGGGACCGGGGCCAGAGGGACAGCTTGGGCAACCCCTTCTGAGGATCTGAGTTTGGAGGTTTTGTGAGTAGCGAGTTCCCCGTCCCCAAAGATACTCAAGTAACCACTCGTCTACTTTCTGTGGACAACTGCCTGGAGCTGGTGTGACCCAAGGGAGGGCTTATGTTGTGGGGAGGGCTCTGTGGACACCTGGTCCCCAGAAGTGGCAGAGATGGACCCTGGAAATGGGGTGAAGCTCCCCATCGTCTGTCCTTTGAAAGCTCCAGCAGACTGGGCAGTGACTTTCCCAGAAAGTCATGAGTCCTGGGGGTGGCTGTCCCCCAGTCTGTGTCTCTGTGGGTCTGGGGCTGGGATGGGCCTCGTGTGGGCCCTCGGCGTCTTCGCGTTCCGTTCGGTGATGAGAAGGGAGCGTGTGTTTGTGACGTTGGTGAAGGTGCTCAGCAGACATTGCACTCACGAGTCGTGAAAGGCGCCGAGGCAGACGTTGTTCAGGACACGTGTGACAGTGCGGGGCCCCTGCGGGGAGGGGGAGGGGCTCAGGTATGCAAGGAAAGGGGGTTTAGCCAGGAGCAGGTAAGGTGGGCAGACGGAAGCTCACAAAGCGGACACATCAGGGGTAAAGGGGGAGTTCGGGCTAAGCCGACATAACGGGATTCCTGCTGTGGACGGCCTGGTGGTCTGATGTCACCGGGAGGGTGGTGGGGGACAAGGAGCCTCTCAGGTGTCCCGCGTGGTCAGACATGAAGGACGGGCCTGGCTGAACTGGCGGGCAGGGGTGCCCCCAACTCAGGACTCGGCTGGGAAGGGGGTCCCGGGGTTGGCCGCGCAGGGTGCTGAGGGAGCCGAACACGCCCACCCGCAGGCGGAGGAGGAGAAGGACGACATGGAGCGAGTGAAGCTGGACAACAGGAGGATCCTCTTCAACCTCCTGCCGGCCCACGTCGCCCAGCACTTCCTCATGTCCAACCCCCGGAACATGGTGCGTGCCGCTGCCAGCACGCCGGGAGGCGGGCCCTCCCACTGCTTGCCTGCTGAGAGTCTGGCCGAGGTCAGGGGGTCCATGTGGCCACCCCCAAGGGCAGGGAGGGCTGGGTCATCAGGAGGCTCTTGGGACAGACGAGGTGCCCAGACTGGTGGCTTCCCTTTGACCTGGGAGAGTGCACAGTGACTCGTCCCCGAGGAGGGACAGTGGCTTCTGCAGCCGGTGTGCACGCTGTCTGGCCTGGTCAGGGTTCCTCTCGCTGCACCTGCCCAGCGAGGCCCTGGGGCCCCCGGACCACGGAGTAAGGCTGTCAAGTGCTGACTGAAGAGGGAAGAGGCTTGGCCAGCTTTCTGGCTCCAAGGCAGCAGCCCCAAGGCTCAGCCTGACCGGCGTGGCCTGGAGTAGCCCCAAGGCTCAGTCGTGGGCTGCGGGCCGCCCCTCCTTGCCCTGCTCTGCACTGGCTGTGAGCTGACCACCCGGGGGACCCGGACCCTCTGAGCCCCTCCCGTCGGCCGCACGGTCCCCAGCTGACCCGACCTTTGCCCCCAGGACCTCTACTACCAGTCGTACTCCCAGGTGGGCGTCATGTTTGCGTCCATCCCCAACTTCAACGACTTCTACATCGAGCTGGACGGCAACAACATGGGCGTGGAGTGTCTGCGGCTACTCAACGAGATCATTGCCGACTTCGACGAGGTGAGGGTGCCGCGGCGACTCGACCGGTGTCTGGGTGGGGCCGCCGCCTCCTGCCGTGGCACGTGCCCACGAGGGACCGGACAGGGGAGCACGTGTATCTGTCTCCTTGGGTCCAGATAGGACGGGGCGGGCACTGGGCTGGGAGGCTGGCGCTGCGTCCACCCCTCACGCCAGGGGCTCGGGGGCGTGGGCTGGAGCACAGGCCCGTTCTGGTGGTGCCCGGCCCCTCTTCCTCAGGCCTTTGCGGGAGCCCCTCTGGCCTGTGTTTCTTGGCTCAGCCCAGACCTGGCCTGGTGCCCGAGCAAAGGGGACACAGTGCTCAGCGGTGGCCCCTGGCGTCCAATGGTCACGGCGACTTGTCTAAAATGTAATGTAACGTTGAACAGTTTTTGTTTTCAACAAGCTTATGGACAAGGACTTTTACAAGGACCTGGAGAAGATCAAGACCATCGGCAGCACCTACATGGCTGCGGCAGGGCTGGCGCCCGCAGCTGAGGCCAAGGTGGGTGCCGCCCAGGAGCCTGGCTCAGGGCTGTCCCCGCCCCACCCTCAGCTGCCCCAGGACCCTGGACAGGCCCCCTCTCTGGCCTCAGCCCGTCCTCCGCGTAGGGTTAAGGCAGAGACCAGCGGGCCGCCTTGGCAGTGGCCAGCTCTCTCCAGACACAGCCTCCTTCAGAAGGGCAGCACAGGGGGCCAGTCATGGGGCTTCCCACAGTCCTGCCCTTTCCCGAGCCCAGCCCACGAGTGTCCCCCTTCTCCAGCACGGAGCTGGGCACGAAGTCCTTAGGCTGTCCCTTAAAAAAAAAAAAAGCAGAGACTTCCGGCCAAGATGGAGGCGTAGGTAGACACACAGTGCCTCCTCGCACAACCAAAAGTCAGAAAACAATTTAAAAACAAAAAACAACCAGAACTGACAGAAAATTGAACTGTATGGAAGTCTGACAACGAAAAAGTTAAAAACACGTTCATCCAGACCGGTAAGCGGGGCGGAGCCGGTCTTGCAGCTGGCTGGGGGGACCGCAGCTGACAGACCTGGACCCAGCGGGACCCAGGCTGGTGGAGTGGAGGGGCCTGCATTCTCGTGCAGATAAACTGGGAGGAAAAGTTGAGGATCCGAGCAGACTGCGCAGCCCAGGGGCCCAGCGGGGAAATAAAGCCTCAGACCACTGATTGAAAACACCTGTGGGGTTGAGGCGGCAGCGGGAGGAACTCCCAGCCTCAAAGGGGAGTTCATTGGAGAGACCCACAGGGTCCTAGAACATACACAAGCCCACCCACCCGGGAACCAGCACAGAAGGGCCCAATTTGCTTGTGGGTAGCAGGGGAAGTGACTGAAAGTCGGCAGAGAGCAGAGCAAGCGCCATTGTTCCCTCTCAGGCCCTACCCCCCCCCCGTGTCCCAACGAAGCGACGTGGGTTGCCCCGCCCTGGTGAACACCTAAGGCTCTGCCCCCTTATATACGTAAGTGTCGACAGGTGAGGGGAATGGCCCAAATGAAAGAGATCAAAACTCCAGAAAAAATTCAACTAAGCAATGAAGAGATCGCCAACCTATCAGATGCACAGTTCAAAACACTGATAATCAGGATGCTCACAGAATTGGTTGAATTTGGACACAAATTAGATGTAAAAATGAAGAATACGCTACGAGAAACGAGGGGAAATGTGCAGGGAACCAATGGTGATGGGAAGGAAACTGGGACTCAAATCAATGGTGTGGACCAGAAGGAAGAAAAAAACATTCAACCAGAAAAGAATGAAGAAACAAGAATTCAAAAAAATGAGGAGAGGCTTACGAACCTCCAGGGCATCTTTAAATGTCCCAACATCCGACTTATAGGGGTGCCAGGAGGAGAAGAGGAAGACCAAGGAATTGAAAACTTATTTGAACAAATAATGATGGAGAATTTCCCGAAGCTGGTGAAGGAAATAGACTTCCAGGAAGTCCAGGAAGCTCAGAGAGTCCCAAAGAAGTTGGACCCAAAGAGGAACACACCAAGGCACATCATAATGGCATTACCCAAGATTAAAAATAAGGAGAGAATCTTAGAAGCAGCAAGAGAAAAGGAGACAGTTACCTATAAAGGAGTTCTCATAAGACCATCAGCTGATTTCTCAAAAGAAACCTTGCAGGTAAGAAGGGACTGGAGAGAAGTATTTCAAGTCAGGAAAGGCAAGGACCTACATCCAAGAATATCCAGCAAAGCTATCATTTAGAATGGCAGGGGAGACAAAGTGCTTCTCAGATAAGGTCAAGTTCAAGGAGTTTATCAACACCCAGCCTTTATTATATGAAATGTTAAAGGGATTTATATAAGACATGGAGGAATATCAACAGGGGAGTGGTAGGGGGAGAGAGGGGGAAAAGGGGCAGAGAATAAGTAGCATAAACGGTAGGTAGAAAACAGACAGGGGGAGGTTAAGAATAGTATAGGAAATGCAGAAGCCAAAGAACTTATGTGTATGACCCACAGACAAAAACTAAAGGGCAGGGAATGGGGGGGTGCAGGGCGGAGGGGAATAGAGGGGGGGAAATGGGACAACTGTAATAGCATAATCAATAAAATATATTTTTAAAAAAGTTAAAAAAAGGAGATGCAAAGAAAGGATGCACTGAGTGGAAAACAGTTACAATGTGCTAGTCCAGTGACACCAACAACCGCTTTAAACGGGAATGGTAAACACGCCTGTTAATGGCAGACTGACAGAGGCTTCAAAAAATACCCAGCTAGGCTTCCTAGAAGAAACACTCTCTACAAAGACACACAGACGTACATTAAAAACAAAAGGATGAAGAAGGAGCATGTCAGCAGGAATAAAAACCCGAGCAGCTGTCTTGACCGCGGCGCCCACCTTAGACGGAGGAGCGTCATCAGAGAGAGACCGGGTGGCCCCAGGAGGATGGCAGAGTCGCCTCTCCAAGACGTGACAGTCATCAGTGTGTTTGCGCTGAACTGGGTCAGACAGAAAGCGGGCGGAACAGCCGGCAGAGTTGCCAGGAGGAAGCGGCGACCCCGCCGCTGTCGCCAGAGGTAGGGGCCGGGCGGATCTGGCGAGCTGAGCGTCAGTGGCGGGCATTGAGGTTACGGCGAGGTTGCGGGGTGTAAGGTCGACCTGCGAAGGTCGGTAGCTTTCCCGTACCCCGGGAAGGAACAAGTGGAATTTGAAATGAAAACAACACTATGTGCCCATGCACAACCCCTGAGTAAATGCCAGACATAAATCTAAAAGTGCATACAAGGGCCACGGGAGGAGGCCTGTCAAACTCTGGGGAAGGAGGTTCTCCTCCCGCAGAGGGGCTCCATGCTGCGGAGACGCCAGGTGAGCCCCAAGATAATCTGTAGGTTCAAGGCGATCCCATCAGGCTATTCCGGGATGTCAGCCAACGGTCCGAGTTTAGGTGGAGTCGGGAGACCCAGGATGGCCGCAGGACGCGGAAGGACAGGAACGGGAGGGCTGACTCCACCCGACTCTCAGACGTACCGGAAGCTGCAGTGAGCGAGTCAGTGCGGCGTTGAGGGGAGAGAAGTCACAGGGATCAGGGTGGGGGACAGGGAGCCCAGAACTGAAGCAAAGAGGGGCTTTTGAACAAACAGTGCTGGAACAACTGGGCATCCATCCGTCTGTCTGTCTATATATCTATCAATCTTTAGAAGTGGATCAACACGCGGACTTTACACTCTTCACAACAATTAGCCCAAAATGGATCGTAGACCGAAAGGTAAAATGGAAAACTAGAAAACGTCGGGCAGACGCCAGAGGACCCAGATGACTTGGGTCCGGCGGTGCGTTTGAGGCGCAACACCAAAGGCGCAGTCCACGGGACAGAACATCGGCCGGTGCGGCCCAATTAACACTTGAGTTCCACACTGTGGAAGCGCTATAAGGAAAGGACAGTCCGCTGACGGAGGGAAGCTTTTCCAAGGGAGGCTCTTCTGTCTGATACAGCCGTGTGTGTATCGGTCAAAGCCCGTGGCGCGCTGCGCGTGGAGTGAAGCCCGCTGTGAACGGGGCTGCGGCCGACCCTGATGAGTCGGTGGGGACAGGCGTGTCGCCCGAGGGTCAGGAGTTGACAGTGGTGTGGGGGGGGGACGCTGTGTGTTTGTGGACGGGAACTCTATGTCGGCCTCAGTCATCTGCAAACCTGACACTTGTCTAAAAACTTCATTTTTTAAAAAAAGCATTAGTTCTGCCCCGGCTGGTGTAGCTCAGTGGATTGAGCGCGGGCTGCGAACTAAAGGGTCCTGGTTCGATTCCCAGTCAGGGCACATGCCTGGGTTGCGGGCCAGGTCCCCGGTGGGGGCCACGTGAGAGGCAACCACACACGGATGTTTCTCTCCCTCTCTTTCTCCCTCCCTTCCCTTCTATCTAAAAGTAAATAAATTAAAAAAAAAAAAAAAAAAGCATTATTTCCCTAAGTTTGAGGGCTACTAAAATATCCTGTAAAAAAGACAAGTGAGAAATCTTGGCATCTTTAAAAAAATGGAGAGTTGTCCCTGTGTCAGAAAGGACCTTTCCCCACCAGGGAGTGAGGGCCGGCTTGGTCCCGTGTGGGAGGGGGACCCCGCTGACCTGTTTTCCTTGTTTATGGGCTGGTGACAACGTTGTCCTAGCAGCACCTGGGACATCTGGTGCCCACTCACAGGGGCCGCCTGCTTGTCTGCGAAGGGCTGGCCTGGGCTCCGCTGGCCTCCGTCTCAGCTCTCTGCCTGTCGCAGGGGCCACTGAGGGCATCCCTGGGGAGCGGGGTGGGGGGGCGCAAATCCCTGGCAAAGACCAGACTGCTGTCTCTGGGGGCGTAGGAACCGGCTGTGGTCGGGGGGCTGCCTTGCTGATGTGGGGCCCCTGATCCCCCCAAGGCCACAGGCTGGGCCCCCATGCCCAGCAGCTGTCCTGCGGGGTGGCCCTGCCCCTCGGTCCTCATTCCCCCAAATGTGATTCTGTGTCTGCTCATGTCCAGGCTAAGAAGTGCGTCTCCTCGCACCTCAGCACGCTGGCGGACTTTGCCATCGAGATGTTCGACGTCCTGGATGAGATCAACTACCAGTCCTACAATGACTTCGTGCTCCGTGTGGGTACGTGCCTGCAGCCTTCCCACCATGTGGCCGGCTCAGGGGCAGCATCCGGGCCTGGCCCCTGGGAGCAGGGCGAGCTGATGGTGGAGGGCGACCCCCGCAAGGGGCAGCTTGGGGGCGCAGGGACAGCTGTGTCTGGAAGTGGGTGTTAGTGCCGTGAACCTGGAAGGGTTCAGGTCCAGCTCGTCAAACACCCAGAAACCCCTGTTTCTGTCGCGACAGCCAGTTGCGCCTCGGAGTCCACAGGGAGCCGGAGGAAAGAGCTCTGTTCTTGTCAGCTGCCCGCGGGTAGGGGGTGGGTCTTTGCCCCTGGGCTCCCCCTCGCCTGGGAGTGAGGAGAGGAAGCTCTGAGTACCTGGCTAGCTTTTACAAAACCATAGGGTTAGTTTTTGTCTTAAATTCAGTTTTTCTCTGAGATGAAGACAGGACCAGAACACTTCCTACTAGTTCCGGGGCGAGGACGGGAGCAGGTGACCCTCAGAGTGGGCGGAGCTCAGATGGACTTGAACCCAGCTCCGCTTCTGTCCCTGCGGGCCTGGTGGGCAGGGCGCTGGGTCCCCCCACAGCGCCTGGGTCTCCTCCTCTGGCTGTGGCTCCACCTGACCCATGTAGGCATGGGAAGCAGATCTGAGGGTCCATCAGGGAGATTCTGCCACTCTGTCTCCACAGGGACCCCACAGACAAACCCAATGACCGGTCACACAGGGGGCTGGACGCTGGCTGGGTCTCGTCCCCGTGGCCCGGGGCGTCCTGGTTGGCGGTGCGGGTTCCCTGTGTCTGCCAGCCACATGTGAAGTGGTCACCTTGGGGCGCCTCTCGGCTTCCCGTCCCCAGCTGCGGTACAGCTCACGCTGCCGAGTCCTGTCCCGTCCTTCCCTGTGCTGCAGCCCCACTGCCCAGGCTCAGGGGCGCCGGCTAGGCCGGTGTCCGAAATGGTGCCGACACCCCTGGCCACGCCCGGAAAGACCAGCGCAGGAACGGGAAGATGGCCACAGAACCGCCTGTGTTTTCCCCAGGCAGCCGGACCCTGGCCTGTGAGGACGAGGGGCCTTCGCCCCCTCAGAGCGTCCTGAGATGCTGTGACCCATCCTGGGCCCCACACCCAGGCAGCCGTGGGGTCCCACCTAGGGACACAGGCGGGAGCCCCCGGGGGGCACACGAGTTCCCACAGATGAGGGGTCAGCCTCCCGTGACCGGAGTCCGTGTGGTGGCCGGCACTGTTCTCGGGGTCAGGACGGTGCCACCTCGGGAGGCAGCAGTCCTGCTTTAGGAAGGGGCATGGCACCAGGTGGTCCCTGGAACCTGTGACCCCGAAGGGGCCATGCGTCCCCTGGAAGCATCTCTGGGACCCCCGCGGCGTTGTCTTCCAGGCATCAACGTTGGCCCTGTGGTGGCCGGTGTGATCGGGGCTCGCCGGCCGCAGTATGACATCTGGGGCAACACCGTGAACGTGGCCAGTCGGATGGACAGCACTGGTGTCCCCGGCAGGATCCAGGTCAGCTGCCCCGGCCCCAAGGCGCAGGCCCCAGGCCTTTCAGGGACAAGGCGTCCTCCTTCCCGTGGGTGCAGAGAGCCCCCTACCCCCCCCCCCCGCCCCGCCTGCAAGCCCAGCCGCTGCTCTCCCCCACAGGTGACGGAGGAGGTGCAGCGGCTGCTCAGGCAGGGCGCCTACCGCTTCCTGTGCCGTGGCAAGGTCAGCGTCAAGGGCAAGGGCGAGATGCTGACCTACTTCCTGGAAGGCAGGACCGACGCAAACGGTTATCACACCAGGTCCCTGAACTCTGAGCAGAAAATGTGTCTTTACGGGAGAGGCGGCCGCCCCCCGGTGGCCCCCATGATTGGCTACCCAGTTGGAGCTGGGCTGGGGGCTCGGCAGGGCTTGGGGCTGGCCGCCCGGCCCCCTAACCCATACCCACCCCCAGGAGCAGCTGGGAAGGAGGCTTAGCGGAGCCGTGCTGGCCGCTGGGGCCGCAGGGCGGATGCTCGGGGCCTCCATCACTCCAGCAGGACCAGCCTGGCCAGCAGAGCGGGGCTGGGCCGGCAGCCGGGCTGGGGAAGGCGTCAGCCCCACCGGCGCAGACACGATGCTGCTCCATCCAGTCCTCCAGCGGGGGGGAGGGCGGGGGCCTGCTGCCCAGGTCGGCCACGTGAGTGCGGGGCTGCAGGCTCCCAGGAGAGCAGGCCTACAGGCGCCCGGAGTGGCTGGGAGCGAGGCCTGGGACCAGACCCAAAGCCGCTGGGCCCTGGAGAGCCGGCTGCGTGAGACCGAGGAGCCTGGGCCCAGGCCCAGGGCGGGGCTGCCGGCTGTCTTCAAGGGTCACTTTTTGCCAAGAGCCAGAGGCCAGTCCCCTGCGTCCATGTCCCTGCCTGTGACCAGTGCGCCCCGGCCATGCGGGCTGTCCCCCACTCTGGCCGCACTTCCCGAGTGGCCTCTCGGGCTCCCGCACGTGGACGGGGGTGCGAGGCTCTGCTGACTCTGGAAACAAGGGGCTCACGGCCTGAGGAGCTCCCTCGCCAGAAGGTGTTTCTCTGTGAAACCAGCCCTGGGACGTGGTTTCAGCGTTTACAGCCATAAACCCGGGTCCCTGCTCGGCCGGCAGGGACGGTGACTGCTTCCAGGAAGTAGGCAGGTCTGTGGACGTGGGACGTGCTTTCCGACACGGGGGCCCCCCACCGGGCCAGACGGCGCCAGGTCGAGGGGGCATGCAGCAGTGCAGCGTGGGGACCACCTTTCTCCGGCCAGCGGCGGCCATCGCTCTGTTCAGAAGCTGGTGGGGGGACAGGATGTGGCCCCCGAGCTGGGCCTGTGGCAGACCGAAGGGCGCTTTGCAGAGGGAGTTGTGTGGGCGGCCGTACAACGGGGAGAGGACCCCACTCTCCAAGGGGCTTGCGTGACCTTGTGTCCCCTTAGAGGTCGGGGAGAGCAGCAGAGTCATCAGGACGGGTCAAAGGTGAACGGACGCAGTGGGAGGTGAGGATGCCCCAACTACTGCCCTCGGGGCGATAGGTGTCCCCCCCAACCCAGTGAGCGGGGGCGGGGAACTCGGGTGAGAGCCACACACCAGATGCACCAGAAGTCCCGTGAGGCGCTCAGCCACCGCCTCGCAGGGTGGGCTCCACTCCGCAGACCGCCCCTGTGTGCGAAGCCTCGAAACGTGGGCAGCTGCTCCGGACTGCGAGGTCCCCAGGAGCTGACCCTCAGCCATCAGCAAGGCCACCTGCTTCCTGGGGCGCGGGGCCGGCAGCCACACCTTTGCCGGGGAGCGCAGGAAGCACTTCCTTCCCGTTTGTGCTGAGACTGTCGTGTTGCCTTATTTATTTTTAATCTCGTGCAATATCCACGCACAAACGTTAGGGCCTTTGAGCGGGACCCTCTAACACTCAGCAGCTCTGTAAATAGCGCCCGGGAGCTGGTGCTGCCCGCCAGTCCCCCCAGCGCGAGGGAGAGCCACCCCGATGCGTGTCCAGCGAACGCCCCTGCTTGGCAGTGCTCCGCCCCTTGGAGCGACCCCGTGCCCCTGCATGGCCCTCGCATGCCCGTGCTCGACCTCCAGAGCAGAACACAGCCCCGCACTTCCAAACACTTCCAAGGACCACCGGCCCTGGGCCGGCCCCTCCGTGGCGTCTGCACCGCAGACCCAGCCAGCTGGACCTGACCTGTCCGCCAGGCCCCAAAGCCACCAGGGCGTCCAGGCACCTGGTGTCACCGGAAGCAATAACTCTATCTAAACGCAGAGACGAGTCTGGCCCGAGCAGACTGCTGACTCACAGACAGGTGCGCGTGGGTTGGCCCGGATGGAGGGCACTGTGGGATGCCACCCCCACCCCGGCACCCGGCTCGGGCGGCCCCTGTCGGGTTGTCCTCGGGGCTGTCCCTTCGGCCAGGACGCCCGTCCCCTGTGGTAAACAGGCGGCTGCGGGCTCTGGGCTTGGACGGGACCCGCCAGCCTCCGACCCCGCATATGCGTCCCCAGTAGAATACGTGCCGTCCGCAGCCACCTCGAAGTAGCCCCCTGCCGTGCCCGTCGCTCCGGAAGGACGGGTGGGTCAGCCTGGACTTCGGGTTTTCCCCAGGAGCGTCTCCATTCCAGCGTGTCCCCGCGTCACAGGCCCTGCCCGAGACACGCGTGTGTGGCTCATGAAGCAGGCGCTGCCCCAGTGCGTGTCCTGCTGCGCGGGTGCCCGTCACAGGGACGGCGCCACACCTGAGCGCGTCGGCGAGCAGACAGGGAGACCCAGGGTCGCTTTGGTACTTCTGACCCTGAAAGTGCCGACCTGGTGGCCCTAGAGGCCGTGACCCCCCGAAACGGACTTCCCCTGTTTTGTAATGGCTTCTGTTAAAAAAAAAACCCAACGAGAGTGAAGAAACAAAAAAATCAACCTTCCCAGGGGCAACTGGTTTGGAAGTAGTGGTCTGGGGTCAGTGAGGAGCACGCGCTGTGGCCGGAGGGCGCAGGTCCCTGGGCCCGATGCCCGTTTCCCGCGGCTGGAGGCTCTGGGGTTCGAGCCGGAAGCCTGAGCCAGCGGCTGGCCTCACGGTCACTCGACACTCCAGCTTCCGGAGCAAGTGGGCCGTGGAAAGTGTGGCGTTTTCTTACCGGGCATCTGGGGCCTGCACTTGCCTTCCTGGCCCTGAGGCCGCGGGTGGGGGTGACTCAGGTCCAGGGTGTGCAGGGGCTGGGCGGGAGGCCCGGGCTCAGTGGTGGGAATGGCCCTGCGCCGCCGGCCCCCGTGTCTGAGGCCGATGGTGGGGACTCAGGCTTCCAAAGTCGGACAGCACAGTGTCCACCCTCACGTGACACAGGCTGTGGCCCGGTGCCTGCGGCTGGCACGGTGGGCAGTGGGGGGGTCGGGTCACTGCAACCTCCATGGGCCCTGGCACCCCCACAGCCACCAAAACTCACCGGAACCTGTTGGGCTGAGGCCAGTCTCCCAGCTGGCCCCTGGCCCCACTGAGACTGAGGAGGGTGGGCAGGGGGTGGGACGGGGCCTGAAGACCCCCAGCAGGAGGGCTCCGTGGGGCTCAGCTGGAGGGGAGACCTGCCCCCAGCTGTAAGTCTTCCCCGGGTGAGGGCGGGAGCCTGGGTGGCGATTCTCTGTGAGCTGGTGGGAGGAGCTGAGGCAGGGGGCGGGGAGGGGACCGGAGCGGAGGGGATGGGGCTGGTGTGACCAGCAGGGCAGCTGGTTGAACCAGCTCCAGCGGCTGTGACCTGACTTAGATGTCCTCTCTGAAAGTGTTGGGGACCCTGTGGGCACCACCCACACGGGGGCGCTCCGAGCTCATCTCACACATGTGCCCCCCCCCCCCATGGTGAGGCACCCAGGTGTGGTCTGGTCCCCACAGCCCACACTGGGTAGCCCCAGGCCTGGCACCACCGCACCAGGCCCCACTTGGGAGACAGGGTCATGTCCTGAGGGCTGAGCCCTGTCCCACCTTTGACAACGGGCTCCTCAGGATGGAACACGTTCAGCCTGGAAATCCCTCCTGTGTCTGGTCCCACTTTCTGCCCCAAACCAAGTCCCAGGGCACAGCCTGTCCCTGCCTAAGGCAACACTGTCTGTAAGGCCCCCCAGACACGAGACGCGGCAGCAGGGGGTCCGCAGATGCCCCCAAATCACACACACCTCTCCAGTTACCGGAACCCACCCCACCCCATGTCCTGGTCACCTTGCTGGCCTGGAGTAGGAGGTCAGTGCTCCTTCCCGGACACAGGAGGACATCTGAGAGCAGGGTGCTCTGTGGGTGGCGAGGGTGGGGAACATCCAGTGCAGCTGCTGCCGCTCCCCCGGGCCTGAGCCCTGGGGTCCCGGCGGCTCCGACTTGAGGGGTTTTGGTTTCCAATGCACACTCTCACCGAGACTCGACGTTGAAAAGGATGGGGGACCCTAGACTCACCCCAGGAGATTGGTCCAGCCTCTTGGGTTTCACAAGCGCGTGTGGGCGGTGATCGGGAGCGGCCGCTCCGACGCTGCGTCTGGGCTTCCACGCTGTGGGCGCTTGGCCCCCGGCAGCCAGAACTTGTCTCTTGCCTCCCACCAGCAACCCCACATAGCCCCCCACGAAGCACACGTCTCAGGGGACTGTCCCCTCGTCCCGGGAGCCCTGAGGGAGCCCCGCTGCCTCTGCCACGCAGCCGGCGCCACACTCCCAGCACCGTCCTGCCGAGGGGAGCGGTTTTGCCTTCGTCCCTGTAAAAACCATGCACACCCAAGCCATTCGCACGCAGGTTGCATGCCGTGAAGTCCCGATTGTGTGATTTTAGTTTGAGTTTGGAATCACACAGCATGCGCAGCGAAGGGCCATCTGCCGGCTGGCCGCAGAGCACCCCCGATAGGGTGGCCCCGGAGCCCAGGCCCCCCGCCCCCCCGACCCCATTCACACTGGTCGTGCCGCCTCGCACACGCGGACACACGGAATGTACCCACCCTTCGTGGTGGGCCCGCCCCCGCGGAGGTGACGTGCGCGCGCCCCCCGGGGATGTCTGCGTCCCGGCAGGCTGTTCCTCCACAGGATGCAGCGCGGGCCGGGCGCGGCCTCCCGCCAGGACAGCTCAGCGGGCACACTCCGTGAGGCCGACCACGACGGAACGACAGCTCCGTGTCACCTTCTCGCGATAGATTTGTATGATCAATACGGGTCTATTTTTACGTCCGCAGAGCACTGTAGAGCACCTTCCCGTCTTTTCCACGGTTGTTAAGCCGAGACAAGTCATTGAATAATCTGTCCTATTTTTATTTTAAAAACAAGCGAATGGACTGAACTGTTAAATGTGAATGTACGTTTCTTAATTGCAACTTTTCTACTGAGTGTTTGCACTATACTTTCTGGAATCTTATTTAACAAAAAGTAAAGGAAAAAATTGCTTGACTAAACTTGTGGCCGTTTTAATGGAAGAACAAGTGGGTGTGGTCACAACACTGGGCCGTCTCACTGGCCCCAGGACAG
>PVJI01011621.1:0-54945 GCA_004026765.1 Micronycteris hirsuta | reverse complement strand
CCAGAAGCTGTGATGAGGCTGTTGGCTATATAAGGAGTGAGTGAACCAATGAACCATTGAACCAGATAATGAATCAGTGTTGGACTTGATTACATTTTAAATGCATATTAAGCATTTAACCTCAATTGGAAGTACTATTAGAAAGGAGTCTGAAATGATTTACAAGTTTGATTTAAATAAGCAGAAATCTTTAAAATCTAACCAAAAAAAGATCACTCATTCAGAGTACTAAGCCAACTGACACACAGTAGGTCTCTAATAAATGTTCTTGCCCTCCTACTAATTCTTGGCTGAACCTGAGCTTCTGCTACCTAATGATTATGTAACAAGATTGCTGACTATATTTTCCTTACAAGTGATCCAAATTTATGGCTCTGAAATAACTAAAAATGTTTTATTTTTTAAAGAGTTTTACTCATTTATAATTGATCTATAAAGTACATATTTAATGTGTACAATTTGGTCAGTTTGGGTGTATGCAAACATCTGTACTAACCTCATCAAAATCAAGAAAATATTCATAGCAACATCTCCCAGGTTTCTGTGTCATTTTGCCATTTTTTCCTCTCTGGTAAGAGCACTTAACATGAGATTTAGCCTCTCAACAAAATTTGAAGCATACAATATTATATGAGATCTTTCTGGAAAAAGTCCAGCCATTGTTATCATAATGAGAACCATTTGCATGTCATGATATAACCTGGCAGCCAAGGAGAGTGGGCTGGAATGCACATGCGTGAACAATGACGTCACTGTACTAGTCAGTGGGGGCTGTAGATGCCATTGAGTGAGCACATGTACTGTGTATCCTTCACATTCAAAATGACTGAGCGAGTACAGCATCAAATCTGCATAAAAAGTTGCATTAAGCCTGAACATTCCTTGATGGAAACTATTCATATGATTCAGAAGGCCTCAGGTATGGGTAACTGGTGATTGGCAGCTTCATTGTGACAATGTGCCCACTCATGCATCATGTTTTGTGCAGTTTTTTGGTGAAACATCAAATCACCCAGGTGGTTCAAACCCCCTATAGCCCAGATTTGGTGCCCTGTGACTTCTGGCTTTTCCCAAACTAAAATCACCTTTGGAAGGGAAGAGACTTCAGAACATCGATAAGATTCAGGAAAACACGACAGGGCAGCTGATGGTGGTTGGGAGAACTGTGTGAGGTCCCAAGGTGCCTACTTTGAACAGGACTGAGGCATCATTGCCCTATGTACAATATTTCTTATATCTTCTTCAGTAAATATCTCTATTTTTCATATTACATGACTGGATAATACCCTTTCATAATGTTAATTGCAGGCACTATGTTGTACAGTAGATCTCTAGAACTTACTTATATAACATAAATGAAAATCTTTACCCACTGAGTAACAACTCTCCATTTTCCTACCCCCACTTCCAGTCCCTGACAACCACTATTGAATTCTCTGTTTCTATGAGTTTGACTGGTTTATACACTTCCAAAAAAAAGAGCATAAAAGAATTTATCACCTAAGTTCTTTTTCAGGTTATCCTATAATGAAGGTGAAATCTTACCCAAGGCACACATTTTTATGTAGCAAATGTAATATTCAGTTTAGCTTAATTCAAATAATCAATAATCTATTGATAAAGCAAAGCTGAGTCTATTGAATACCACTGGTGAGCAAGGCCACCACCTCTGCAGAATTTTGGCCATGTTTCAGAGGAAGAAAAATAGGGACATAATTTATGGAGAAACAGGAGTTTGATCTGGGGCAATTCTTTCATTGTGGACAATTTATTAGAAAAGGAAAAGACTCTTTTTTTTTTTGGTCAAAACAAGGCAAAGAAGTTAAAAAAATGATGCAAACAATGTTAGGGTGCTAACAATCTACTGATGAGTATTACAGCAAGTTTTTGAAATGAACATTCAAGCCATTGACCTGGGCTCTCAACATAAATAAAGTCATGCTCATAATGCCCGTGTAAGTGCAAAGTCAGGTTGATACAAATAGTAGGTTACAAGATTCAGTTGTCAGTATCAATGCTGTGTGTGGAGACTGAGTTTCCTTTCTCAGTATGATTCCTGTTTGTGTGGCTCTATGCACAGGACAGTTTCTACCCTTATAGGCTATCACAGATTTGTGAAAATTGGAAAAAAGATAGTATTAATAATTATACCGTATTGATGTTGTAGATGTAGAACAAGGTGTCAGAGAAGTTCACAGAGAGAAACTCACTAGGAAATAGTAGGAAATAGCATAAAATTGTATCAGAAGAATTAATATCCCATCTGAGCTTTGAAGAACAAGTAGGAATAACTAAGTGCAGGAGGGCTAGGAGGTAATATTTCAGAACAGAAAAATAGTAAGTGCAAACTTAGCCAGATGTGGCTAAGAGAACTAGTTTAGTTCAACTGATATACTTTCTCAAATAGGGCAAAGTATGGATTATTGAAAGACCTTGAATATTATACTAGTATTTTGTCCTTATGTGGAATTGTGGGTTTGGTTCCTGACAATGAAAATAAAGCAGATATCACAAGAAAAAGAGTGACACAAATCTTTTGGTTTCACAGAGCATATAAAATTATGACTACACTATCGTGTAGTCTCTTAAGTGTGCAATAGCATTACGCCTAAAAAGTAATGTACATGCCTTAATTTAAAAATACTTAATCACTAAAAAATGCTAATCACCCTTTGAGCCTTCAGTGAGTTGTCCTGATTTTCTGGTGGAGGGTATTGTATTGGTGTCCATGGCTGCTGACTGATCAAGGTGGTATTTGGGGAAGATGTGGTGTCTGTGGAAGTTTCTTTAAACAAGACAATGAAGTTTGTTGTGTTTATGGACACTTTCTTTCATGAACAGTTTCTATGTAGCATGTGATGCTGTTTGATAGCATATTACCACAGTGAAAAGAAATGTTTTCTTGAAATTAGAATCAATTCTTTCAAAACCCTGCTGCTACTTTATCAATGTAATTTGTATAATATTCTAAATCCTTTGTTGTCATTTCAACAATCTTCACAGTATCTTCGCCAGAAGTAGATTCCATCTCCAGAACAAGCAGGACTGGGAGACATTATCGTTGTAATTGAATGCTTTTTTTTCCCCAAAAGAATCAATCTTAGAAGTCTCCTATACAAAGAAAATAGGTAACTGGTAGAGCTCAGGTCTCTCAAAATGAATCAATGCAGCTTAAATTGATTCAACTTTTGTGGATGATTAGTTCAGGTGAAAAGGTTTACAATGAAATATACCAATCTTCAAGATTTTCACTTCCAGTTGGAAAGAGCAACGACTTCTCTAGGATACAAGAAGATGTTTTGTTTGTTTGTCTTGGAAGGAAACAGAATGTCTCCAAGGAGAGGGTAGAAATGAATGTGCCTTGGTGGATTTAGAATGGAAGAGAAGTTCTCTTGGATATGCATTCAGTTGTCAGTAGGATACTCAAGTTGAAAATAGCAAAGTTGAAAAAAACGACAGACTTGACACTCTGTAAAAGTCATGTCTAGCTTAAGAAAACATTTGCAAACCATTTTTTTAGTAAAGAACTTGAATTCTGACCATGAAAAGGAGCTGGGGAGGGTGAATAGGAGGGTGAAAAGAAATGGAAAAAGGAAATGAGGGACGCATTTGCCTTTAATAAAGTGTCTAAAAAGAAAACAGAGGAAACGTTAAAGAAATAGGAACAAATACCATCCTTGCAAGCAAGAAGATAATCTCAAGAAACAGAATATCAGCATTGTGAAATATAAAAGCAATCACATTAGATGAGAAAAATGCCTTGACAGCTATAATGTCCTTTATGAAAATCTTTTACAAAATGATATCAGGTATAAGTTTTCCACCAGGCTTTCTATACCATCAGGCTTCATATGAGATGGTGTTACTGATGATGATTAAACTTCCACAGGCAGGTAATACTGCAGATATTAATAAACTGTCCCATGCTGAGTGAATATAAAGGCAGCCCTGTTGCTTCTGCATTCTGTAGCTGCTCAAACAGCACTGCCTTTCAGCTTCACAGTCTGTCTCCATTTTCCTTTCATTCAATCAGCAAGTATTTATTGAACTGTTTGAATGCACAATCTATAGGCTGATCACTGTCTTTCAGAAAACATTATCACATTTCTGAAGATTGAATGGCATGCCTTTCAGTGAGGAGGGGGCAATGGAGGTGTGATTTTTTTTGTTTTGTTATTTTGCCTATGACTCTGCACATTAGTTGGAACATTTGACTATCCAATGTGTATTAAATTTTTTTAAATTCCCAGCCACCTTATTTTATGAAACTCCCTTTATCTATTGGCCAGTGTACATCATAATCCCCTTATTTTGTTTGTGTTGAAGCATATGTATTTGCTTATCTGATGGAGTGCAATCATTAGCAAGTAACAGCTTGTTGGACTTCCCACTAATATTGGAACTATTGTTTTGGGTTTTTTTTTTAAAGATTTTATTTTTATTTATTTTTAGAGAGGGGCAGGGAGGGAGAAAGAGAGGGAGAGAAACAGCAATGTATGGTTGCCTCTCACATGGAACTCACTGGGGACCTGGTCTGCAACCCAGGCATGTGCCCTGACTGAGAATCGAACTGGGACCCCTTGGTTCCCAGCCCACACTCAATCCACTGAGCTACATCAACCAAGGCAAAATTGGAACTATTGTTTTAAAAGATGGGTTGGAAAATGGGAACTGAAAATGCTTCTGTGTCTTTGGGTATTAAAGATACTGAAATAGAACGCAAATCATGTCTCAAAAAACAAAAATCCCTGTGTCATGATGAGTCACTTTTATTAGCATTTCCAAAAATATATTCTGCAGAATAGTAACAAGCAAGATACCAATTTATTAAAGGGTCTGTGAATCAATATTAGAAAATATTAGATTAGAACAAGTTAAACAGGTTTTTTGGCTGCAAAAATTGTTAAAGCCTTTAATCTGATTATTTGTTTTATGTCTTCCAACCAAAGAGCAGAATTAGACTGTTATTTGGCCAGGAAATCAGAAACTTTAGTGATATTGGTGTTTCATAGAACACGTTTTGTGAAAATCCAACCTTTGACAGACATGATGAATTACCTTATAAAGTTGTTCCAAGGCTTTTAAAGGATTTTCCTCCAATTAAAAAAAAAAAAAAAAAAAAAAGAACTCATAGTATTACAATTCAATTGAGAATGTTTAATTTTTTGTTTGTTTGTTTCTTAGTTCAAACAGATAGAACACACAAATCACATTTCCAACACAAATAGGCAGATTAAAATCCGTGAAAAATGTGTTACCAGTAGAAAATGACAGATTTCAACCTGGTAAAAATATGATTCTTTATAATTTGGTGAAAACACAGTAGACAATAGGACATGCTGGTTAAGGGCAATGCTAGGGAGATGACCCAGCTGTGAACGAACCCTGACTTTGACATGTGCTAACTGTAAATTGGGTGAAGTTTCAAAACCTTCCTATTCCTCAGTTTTCTCATCTGGAAAATTGGAATCATAATGGTAGGCAAACTTATGAAATGACTTAATAAAAATGAAGCACATAGAGTGTCTGCTTTTAAAATTTCATAATAAATGTTACAGGTTTCACTTTTATATGCAAAGAGCATTGTGCTAAGCTCAATAAATGAGGGATACTATCAACATGGATCAAAGAGTTGAATTCAGAAAGGGTATATGTTGCATAAACAAGTATTCAAATTTGAATATTTCTTCTAAAACGCCAAAACTGAAGAATTTGATGTATTGTGTAATTAAAATCATTGAACCAAAGATATATTATTTTAAAAATCACGACTCAGATGAAACAATTTGGTGATATTTCTTAATAGAAATGGATAAATTACTTAGGCAAATTTATCTATTATTTGAACTCAATTTTCAAACTAGAATTATTATTTAACTTGACTCTATGGGATTTCAAAGTAACTACAGTATTACACTATGATATTGAAGAATTTTTGAGCATAGAATTCAAGAGGCATGTCAGGTAAATAGAGTTTTTTAGATGTAGGAGTAGAAGAATGTCTTATGGGGGAATTTCAGTAACTTAATCTATAAATAAGAAATTGTTTCAGATATTCTTTCACAGTTATCAACCTTCAACACAAGGGCATGGGACATGGAACTTTAGATTGTGTGAATAAAAGATGATATTTAAAACAATGCACTGTTTGAAAAATGTAGAGGCTAATTGACTAAGTCTCCAGGTGCTACTTTGGAAAATTTAGGAGTTAATGTCCTCTGGGAAAATTTCATCCAGCTGCCTTTGATTAGGGAATAGAGCAGTCAACTTGCAAATGTTCTGAAAAAGCATGCATGTCTCCTGACTTGTGAATAATTAGTCAGTTTGGTTTTTGATGGCTGGTGTCCAGTAACTGTGGAGAAAGTTTCTTTTTCTATCAAATACATGAAAGTTTCTTTTTCTATCAAATACAAAAAGGAAGGACAAAGATAGTTTCTTTTTCTATCAAATACATGGCTTTAAACTATTTTCTGGTCATACCAATCTTGAACATAATTACAAAAAACTTTTACTAAGCTGCATCTTATTGGTGTGATTCTTGAATACTTTTAATATTTTACTAAAATATTTAGTAAAGAGAGTAAGAAACAAATAAGAGAGTATTGGATGGGATACTCATGTCAAGACATAAACCAAGAATACTTCTATGTCCATTTTTAACTTTTGGAATTGCTGTTAATTCTTCTGCAAGGCTAGAACCCCTTTTTGATAATAATTACATGCAAGTGTAGACTAAATTTTTTAATGGCTGAGTTTAGCCAAATTTGATTTTGGTTTAAAATCAATTATTCATATTAGCTAAATCCTATTGGAAATGAGGTTAACAGTTCTGTTGTTGGAAATATATGTTAATTTATTCAACCTCCACATTTGTGTGCCTAAAAACTTTTTATCTGTGTGCCTAAAAAATCTTTACTTAGAGTTCACCATTTTGATCCTCTATGGTTAATACATACAACACATCAACATTCAAATAATGATTCCTAATATTTTAGTGGAGTATTCAGTAGATAATGATATAATTCATATGCCCAAAAGGGAGATCAATATTCAGGGAAGACTAATCATAAGTAATAATATAAGAGTTTCTATATAAAAGCTGGATGAGAGATATGAGTTTCATTGTAAAACATTGTTTTTTTTCCCCTAATTTAACCATTTTGCTTTAGTAATTCTACTTTTTATTTTTATTAGTTAAACATTAGTTAAATAATCAGTTGATTAGTCAATCTTTAAATTAGTTATGCACATTGGCAGAGCATTTCACTACTTGTCGCGAATTCTGGCCAGCAGGATTCGTATGCCATGGCTGTGTGTAAATGATTTTACATGTAATTTTATAATAGATTAGAAATTCCGGGACCATGCATCCCCTCCATAATTATCTTGGAGAGGCCCCGAACCACAGTCAACCAGCCTTTTATTGCCATTTCTCAGGCACTTTACATATGAATTGTCTTCATTAACTATGCATGAACTTGAGATTTACATTAGGTGGTAGACTCCTAAGATAGCACATCAAGAGGATAGATATGCAAATAGAAAGACAATAGGCTTGGTCTGAACTCTGGTCTGAGGAAGCTAGGCATGCATTAGCATAAGTCCTTTTGACCCAGGGAGAGATTTTTAGCAAGAGCAAGGTTTTATTTTAAATCTAAGGAACATGCCAGCCTGATTTCCCCACAGGAAATTCCGCTACCCCACTCGTGGGTCCATGCATGCCAACTTATGTTCCACAAGAGACCATGCTCTTATTAGACATGAAAACATAGGGCTACAATTCCCCACAATGGGAGCATGAAATTCCCTATAACTACTAGCAATTTTTTTACACAGAAATGACTCAGGCGCATGTAAAAATGTTATGTATTAACTTTATCAATGAAGAATTGTTTGCAACAATAAAAATATTGGAAACTACCTAAAATGTCCATTTACGGCTCCCAATTAAAAATTGTGTCATCTGTAAAATGGAGCATTATTAAATCATTATAAAGAAAGATAACTAAATCAACTGACACAGAAAGATGATTAAAACCATGAATAGGTGAACAGAAAAGAGCAGAGTATATAACATATTGTTCAATATATATACATACACAATGTACATTACAATTTCATGTGTGTTTAATGAACACACTCGTTATCTCTGTGATAAGGTGAGGTTTACAGAACTTTCTATTCTGCTTTCTATGTGTCTGTGTTTGAAAAAAAATAACCATCTTCTCCATAATCATATTATAAAGACAAAATGAAAATAATGTAGAAAATACATTTTAAGTTTTATGACTTAATGACAACTATTTTAAACAAGTATATGTGATGGATTCTTGATTATATTTATAAAATATAAGCATTGGATAAAAATGTTGTTCTGTGAAGAAAGCATTCTCATTGTTAAAAAGAGAAAAGCACATTCACATATATATGAATATATATGCATGGGTCATCTACACATACGATAGGTGCATATATGTAGATAGATACAGGATATACCAGGTATTTCTAGAAGGTATCCAGCCATGTAATATTAAAACTAGAAACATTCATTGAACAAGATACATTATACATAGGACAATAACACCTCAGTCCCCTTCAGAGTTGGCACCTTGGGGCCTCACACAATCCTCCCTCTCACCATCAGCTGCCCCATCACATTTTCCTGAATCTCATTGATGGTCTGAAATATCTTCCCTTTCAAAGTTTTGGGAAAAGCCAGAAGTCTCAGGGCACCAAATCATGGCTGTAGGGGGGCTATGTCACCTGGGTGAGTTCATGTTTCTCAAAAAAACTCTGCACTAGATGTGACGCATAAGCAGTCTGTTGTCGTCATGAAACTGCCAATCACCAGTTGCCCATAGCTGTGGCCCTCTGCATTATCCAAGTAGTTTCCACAGTGGAATGTTCAAGCAAAATTTGATGCAGATCTGTTGCTCTATTCACTTGGTCATTTTGAATGTGATGGCCACACAGTACACGTCACTCAGCGGCTTCCTCTGCCCCCACTGACCAGCATAGTGAAGTTGTCATTGTTCACACATGCACATTCCAGTCCACTCTCCTGGGCTGCCAGGCTACATGATATCGCACAAATCATTCTCATTATATTAACAATGGCTTGACCCTTTCCAGACAGGCCTTGTATACATCGGACACCATTTCTGAAGCAGATGAGTACATTTATCTATAGTTTCCTAATCCTGTGGTTTAGCTGACACAGTTTCTCTGTTAGGCCAGAGATACATACTTTGCCACTTGAAACAATGGCAACAATTCTCCTGGCTGATGGCATTTTTGGCATCCACATGCCATTCAATAGAAACCTATCAGGATTTTCAATCTGATTCCTCTTGTGATTTAAAAATTTTCAACTCCAGTATTTCTAGACATTAAAAGGATTTCAAATTATTTAATCTTTCTGTTGCTGATGTGTTTTAAAAAACTTCACCAATGAGTCAGCCCAAATTTAAATTCTTTATTTGGGGGAAAAAAGAATACTCTCCATGTTGAAGTATCACTCTGCTTTGTTAACAGCCATGGGCAGGCCTGAGGATTTCAGCAACTCAAATAAATTAATTAGTGGAACCACCAATTAATTTGCGGCCCATTCATCAGAAAAGCTTAATGACTCTGACATAAGCCCATATCTCATTTCACAACCTGATGTACCACCCCTGCTCCCTGCAGCTGTTTCTCTTTGTTCTGCAGAACAACCAGCGTGTTCCCAGAATGCTCTCCAGAATCTGTGTCCCGGTTTTCTGCACCTCTGGGGCGAAGGCCTGGCAGAGACGTGGGCCAGCTGATGTGGCCAGGACACCAGACATTTTCTCTTCTGCTCAGTCTTTTTGGCCGATTTACATGACAGCAGCAGATGGCTCCCTATTCTCAGATGTTTTGCAAATCTCAAAAAAGAAGGAAAAAATGTTTCATTGCTGCCATTCCATTTTTCATGTTGAAGAAAGGTGAGATCCAGAATGAGAGATCCAGAAAAACACATGTGTAACTCAGTGAAGAATGGTACAACATCAACCCTTACATTAAGAAGTGGAAATTAAGCCTAGCTGGTGTGGCTCAGTGGATTGAGTGCCGGCCTGCAAACCAAAGGGTCTTTGGTTCCAGTCTTAGTCAGGGCACAAGCCTGGGTTGCAGGCCAGGTCCCCAGTAGGGAGCATGCAAGAAGAAAGCACATATTGGTGTTTCTCTCTGTTTCTTTCTCCTTCCCTTCCCATCTCTCTAAAAATAAATAAATAAAATCCTTTAAAAAACTTGAAACAATTCTTAAAAAGAAAAGTAGTAGAAATTATATACAAGATAGTTTCCACATGTCATTCATTCAGTCTGTTTTGAATAGCTTATTGCATCCTGCTTATCTTAAAAACATATACATAGGTGCAACATGAAATATGTTTCATGAAACATGAAAGTGTTTGGTCTCTTTTGTAAATATAGATTATATTCTAACAGTTCATTATCTTTGGAAAAATAACTCCAAAAAATGCAAAAGGAAAAACTAAGAAGCAGTCCCCAACAGTAGCTCTTTCTCCGCAAACGATTACTGAAAATGTCATCCTTCTGTACGTTCATCCCTGCCATAACTCTTTCCCTTATCCCATCCAACTGGCTTCAACATGGACATTGATTTTATGTGCAAATTGCAACCTGTATTCTCTAAGTTTAAAATCAACACTAGTTTTCACTCTGTTATCACCTTAAGGTTTTCAGTTAACTGTACAATTTAGGTCAAAAGAATAGCAAAACTGTTCATCAATAATTATAGTTAGCAGGGTCTTCCACGAAGAGTTGCTTGGAAGTGAAAGTTATGTTGTATATTAAGACATTCTTTTCTATTTTGGCTTTCACAGGTTAATCTGATCCAAGAGAAAGAAGCCAAATTTCATTCTTTACCTATTATGTATGCAGAAAACAGGCAAGACAGTATAAAGGCAATATAGAAACAAAGATTAAGAATTCAGGCAATTTCGGAGGAAAGACTGTGTGTGTGTGTGTGTGAGAGAGAGAGAGAGAGAGAGAGAGAGATTATTATTGGTAGACTAAAGGAATACACAGCAGCTAATAGACAAATGGAGGGAAAGAGATGCCAAGTTTAGGCAACAGGAATCAGAAAATGAGCTAAAAGTGTTATGATAACAGATAAGTGAATCTGGAAAAATGGGTAGAAGCTTATAGAAGATGGCATATAATAATTATATGCAAATCTATATCCAATAATCAAACCCATAAAAATATTAGCGTAGCCTTATTTCTTCCTAAACATGAATCCTGGTTTGGAATTCTTTTCAATACAGAGCTCCCAAAAGCTATCACAGATAATGTTGGCCCATGAGATACAACGGAAATAGCTTCCCATCAGATCAAATGCCTGAGTGTCACCTATCAGGAATAAATACTGAAAAAAAACTATAGTCTAATACTAAACTGACTCCATTCAATTTAAGAGGAACATTATGAAATTTATGCTCAATGATATTGTATAAATCTACTTCACATACAATAATTGTCCTTTGTTTTTACAAAAGCACTATTGAGATAAAACAAACAAACAAAAAACCTCCAGACTGAGTTAAGTAGAGAGAATTACTAGGACATATACTGCGAGAGGGGTTAAGGGACTACTGCAACAGGGGAAAGAAGACTATGTCAGTAAGGAGAACACTGTGATGATGAGAACTACAAGTATCTCAAAGGTTAGTCCAAGCAGGGTTTTCCTTTCACAGGGAGTAGTAAGCAAGGCAAGAACCGGGGTGGAACTGTTTTTTGACAAAACAGTAAATCATAGACGGTTTTGCTTGAGGTTAACCTATTCCAGGAAGGTCCTTAAGGAGGACTTGGAGGCTGGCTCAGGCTGAGGGGATGGAGGAGTGTATTCTAAGTTCTTGGGTCTTGGAAGAAGAGAGAAGCTTACCTAAAGTTTGCTAAGGTCAATATGTAGCAGGTATTTTGTCCTGATTGGTCAGTGGGTCGAAGAAGTTCTGCTAACGTTCGTGATGCAACGGGTGGGAATCTTGAGGGCTTGCGTCTGGTCTTGCCTTCTAGACGTCAGAAGTCTAGAGCACCAAACTTGGGCAGTAGTGGGGCTGAGTCGCCTGGCTGATTGGTGTCTTGCCATAGGTAAACCAGGAAGGCATTGTGAGTCATATGCAAGTCATAGGCAAGTGGGTTGTGCCTTACAAGAGCCCTTTCCAGAACACAAAAAGGTGGGGGGATTTCTTTGTAATTCCTGTTTTCCAGGACACCAGGCTGATATAAAATATAACAAGGTCAGTGCCGTACTCCAAGGAATTTTGTCTGTTCTGTTTACTATTGTCTGGCCAGTGCCTAGGACAATATCCAGCTCATTATTGGTCTTAAATACATATTTCTAAAAGGAGAATAAATAAACTAAAGATTTACTAGGATAGAGAAGGAGACAGGGGGTCAAACAATTCTTGATAACACTATATTTCATAGTTTAAGGAGAATGTATGTGATTTAACGAGTGGAAGGTAGGGCACAGGACTTGAAAAGTCAGAACTGATGGTTTTATGGGAAGAGAAAATTAGTTCTTTTGTTACTCTCATGAGCTGAGAAACAGGCAACCTTATTTAAAATACATGCAGCAATAACATACCTAAATCCCTCAAGTAGAAGAACCACATTTTAAAGTTGTCACTATCATTACTTAGTTTGTAAATGAATTTTCCTTGACAAAATGGATTTTGAACTGTCCCAAATAGTAAGATTTTTCTTTTTCATTAAGAATTGTATTCTCTTCTGAGCCATTCTGGGCAATGTCAACAATATCTGACCATTCATAGCACTTTGTACACTTCAAAGTATTTGAGCAGATACTGTTTCATTTGCTCTTCAACACAACCCTATGAGGTAGGTAAGAAAGTTTTGATTACACATGATTTAACAAATATTAGAAATGAAACCTAGTAATAGAAGTAATATTTTCATGGTTTTACAGGCATTAAGTGGATAAAATTAGATTATGGCCAAGGTCAGTGTTTCTCAGCACTATTTTTTATCACCCCAGATATAGAGTCTTTCAAAACAGTTTTCCTAATTTCCTAATGTATTTTCTACTCATAAATTATCATAGATAAGCTATATGTGATTTTATATATTATATGTATATTTGTGCATTATCCATAAAGTAGTATTTATTTTTCACACACCCTCAAATCAATTTGACCCACTCAGAAACGACCTCACAGTGCTGAGAACAAGCAGTTTAGGCGGCCAAGCTTCACTGCCCCGTGTTACCTCACAAAGCCATTGTGCCTTAAAATAAGCATGTTTACTTAATCTGTATAAAAAGTTTACTCCCACTTTATAGATAAGAAAATCAAAGCCCATAAAATTTAAAAAATTATGCAATGACTCAATGTATTTCATGTTAGAGAAAAGATGTAATTCAAATGAATACCAGGTATACAAGGGCTGTCCAGAAGGTATCCAGCCATGCACTATGAAAAACAGAGACATTCATTTGAGAAGATACCAGATATAAGAAACATTGTACATAGGACAATGACACCTCAGTCCCCTTTAAAGTAGGCACCTTGGGACCTCACACAGTTCTCTCGATCACCATCAGCTGCCCAGTTGTATTTCCCTGAATCTCATTGATGCTCTGAAATCTCTTCCCTTCCAAAGGTGATTTTAGTTTTGGGAAAAGCCAGAAGTCTAGAGCACCAACCTTGGGCAGTAGTGGGGCTGAGTCACCTGGCTGATTTGGTGTTTTGCCAAAAAACTCTGCACCAGACATGATTCATGAGCAAGTGCATTGTCATGAGGAAACTTCCAATCACCAGTTGCCCATAGTCATGGACTTCTGAAGCAACCAAATCGTTTCCACAGAGGAATGTTCAAACTTAATGCAAAATTTGATGCAGCTTTGCTGCTCTACTCACTCAGTCATTTTGAATGTGACGACCACACAGTGCACACTCTCACTCAATGGCATCTACCGCCCCCACTGACTAGTACAGTGAAGTCGTCATTGTTCACACATGCGCATTCCAGTCCACTCTCCTTGGCTGCCAGGTGACATGATGTTACGCAAACCATTCTCGTTACATTAACAATGGCTGGACTTTTTCTGGACAAACCTTATATGTTGTAAAGAAGCTTTCAGTGTTTTGTACCTATGGAGAAAGACTTGCTATCAAAACTAGGCAAACATTATTACAGCTGCTGAATATAACACACTCTCCCAGTGTTCTAAAATAATCTGATAAAAAATTTTCTGATCAAAGTAAATAGGCACATTGAAATCAGGGATATGTGTTTTATCAGTTTCCCAGTGCTGTACAAATGGTCTGATATTATAGTTGTTTCATAAAATATTTGTTGAATCTCTTATGAGTGACTGAGTAAATCAATGACCTGCTTTTTTAAAAATATGGAATAATGATAAATTTTTTTCTTGCTAGAGAATATGTGATTTTCAATGGAGAATAATATGTTACAACATAGGACAAGGGGATAAATATATGTGGAACTATATTAAGGTGATAATAAAAATCCTCCTCTAATATTGTTTTATTGTCAGAAATGCCAGTTTATCAATTCTCTATCCATAAGGTTCAAGGGGACAAATGAGGATCAGGGCTAGGCTTTATCAATGAGGGCTAATATTCCTAAAAGTGATGGGCTTCCTTATAAGGCTGGATTAGGGCACAAAACCGAGACCTAAATCAATCTGAGAAGTTCCCTAAATACCGAATTTTGTCCTTCAACCCTGCCTGTAGGAGGAGCGTGTTCCCCAAACCAGATTCTGTGAACTATAATCCAGTCAACCTCACAAATTTCATCATTGGAAACACAGAGAACTAAGAAATATAAACCTCTAATTGTGCTATTTACCAATATAGGATTATTAGAGAAGGGCTTTGATTCTTTTGTAGATTTAAGATGCTAGGAGAGATAGAGATTGAATAATTTTATGCTTTTAGCAACAATAAACAGACCCACAGATAATACTGCTCAAGATACTGTGTTCTTATGAGATTTTTCTTTCCTTGGGATATAGATCAAGTAAAGAAGGGGCAGGAAACTAAAAGAATTCCCTCTTAATACTGCCCCTGAATTGGGAGTGGGCCAGAAGGATTTGTACCAAATACAAAAAGGAAGATAGAAAAATAAGATTTCTCACCTAAAAAGTTCAGTAAAATAAGTGCTTTGAGTTGTTATTCAATATTAGTAATAGTCACAGCAATATGAGTTACAAGCAACAGAAAATCAATACAACTTGTTTTGGAAAGACAATGAATACATTGAAAGAATATAAGGGCATAGCTTGTAACAGGGGAAATGGTTGAAAACTAAACAGTAAGAAGGAAAGAAACAAATAGATTAGGATGCCACCAAAGCTTATTGTATCCATCTGTCATGTCCGGCTTACTCTGGAGAGTGTACCTGGGGCATGCATGTGTTCTGTTTCACTTCAGACCACCTGACACGATCCACAGTTGTCACTGACAGGGGTGAGCCCCATATTCTAGTGAAGGACTTTCTCTCCCTCAGTTCTGTTCGAAAACAAATCTTAAGATGAATTCACACTGGTCCGGCTTTTGTCAGTGGCACGAGAGCAGACCGTGTAAACCAGACTAGAACTGCCGTGGAAACCACGTGGTTTAGCAGGGGCGGAGACTGTGGGGATGTGAGTACAAATTACCTGCGCATGTACTGCGTGTATGTAGGTGGTCAGCTGGAGGGCTAGACTTACAAAGGGTCTGAACAGAACTGCCTTTTGTGTAGCATTGACGTTAATAAGAGAGACGCATCTCTACTGAAACAATACAAATGAGAAAAATATTGAAACAATAATTGAATTGAAAGTGAGATTATTCACATGAAAACAAGTTTTCAAGTAATAGCAATGGCAGGTTTTATTTTATTACACTCTCTCGGTGGCTTGCACTAATTGATAAGTTATTTCTTATAATCTCATATGCTTGGAACAAGACAGTGTGAACAGATTTTATGCCTTCCAGTACCTGAATGCGCTTAGGACATTTGGGACTATTCTATTAACAGGATGTTGGTAGGATGCAAAAACCATCTTCCCCTATAGAAGCCCTAAATGCCAGATATTCTCTCCCTCCAGGTCCCCCTAAGAAGAAGTGTGCACTTGACTGATTCTGGACCAACCTCAAACTGAACCACAAGCTATTGAGCCAAGGATTAGGGGCAGTTTTCAACAGGAGCAGAAGCATCCAGGGTATCGGGAGAAACTGTGGCAATGGCCACCTTGATGGACTGGCTGTGGGATGTGGTATCATCTCACCCTGGCTTCCACTCCCGTTTTCTCTATTCCTGCTTTCCTTCTGAACCTGCTTTTCCAGGCTTCCACATTCCTTGGCATTAACCAAGCTCTGCGTAATAAACTCTTTACTCTTTTTTATGCTTAAATAAGTTAGAATTGATTTTTGATGTTTGTGACCTAGACCTTTGCTTGGAACTCAATAAGTCTTAAGAACGACAGCCCTCTGAGAATAAATTGCATGGGATGGTAAAACCTCTCGGAATTTATTTGGTAGTTCCATGAGAAAATAAGCTAAGATTTATATACAGCTTGTCAGAAAGACAGTTCTACATAAAGTAAGGTATACCAGTATTTAGCCTTCATGAATGCTATCAAAGTTGTTCTTAGTGTATCAGAAGACACTTATGGGTCCAGACTTCTAGTCTTTAAACATTTTATATAGGGTGATTTGTTTTAGGTGTAGCTCATGAATTGATCATTGTCTCACCAACTGAGTCAAGTTTTTGAAAGATTTTCTTTCTCTTTCATTGTTAATGTATAATACAGCCTGTATTTATTAAGGATGACAAAGTAGAAGCACCAAAGAAGTACTAATAAATACTAAGAGAAGTATAATATCATGATAAGTGAAAAGTTAGAACTCTAATGAGTGCAATATCCAAGGTCACTTTTTACCTGGTCCAGACTTTAATCAGATCAGCAAAGCTTACACCCGGCCTTCCACCCTAAGCCTTCAGGAGCTGTTTAATGAATGCAAGGGCTTATAGCCTTGATTTTAAACTCACCTCAAATTGTTGTCCAGAGCCACACTGTTCAATTTCAGAGTGCAATTTCCTCACTAACAGAAGCAAAGACACTTTACTAACTATATCTGCTCAGTAGAAAATGTCTGCCTTCTGTTTAATTCAAATATATCTCATGATAAACTCTCAGGCAATTAGAACTCCTGCTTCAATTCTAAGTTCATATGTAGATGTGTTTTATATAAACAGTGTGTTCCAAAGAGGTGAATAAAAATGTATTTGTCTTAAAGAAAATTATGTTTGAAATGTTTAAAGATTTATAAGTTACTAGTTTTTAAAGAATTAGCTCATGTCTTAATATCAACAATATAGTATTTAATTTTGAATACTAGTTTTAAGCAGTCAAAGTACATTAACTTTAAATTGGATATCTGGATGCGTGGCATAAAAAATAATACAGGAATAATAGGAAGTAAAGACAAATATGTTTATAAGGGATGCTTCTCTTGGATTTCCCAGAGAAGACATAACAACTATATATAATATAAACCATCAGAAGGAAAAACAAAGGGAATAAATATTTACAGGGAACTTTTGTACAAAATTATATGCTACTTGTTTTAAATAATTTAAGAAAAGAAATTATTATTTCTACTTTTTAAATGAAAAAAATAAAAGATGTTCAGTTTCATTGGTCTATATTATATAGCTAGTAATTAGAAGAACTTTGATTGAGACAACTATTATTAATGAGAATTGGATGTAAGTTTACTGTGAAAAGTATTTCTTCCATACTATACTAAAGTCTGCAGGGCATTCAGTACAGATTTGATTAATGAATATATAGATCAATTAAGTAATTTAAAAATAATTATCTTGATTCCAATGTATATATCACCAATTATCCCTAAACACTCCTCAAATTTTTAAGTCTTTCTTTTTTTTTTAAATCACCGTTCCTTTTGTTTTTTTATTTATTTTTATTTTTTATTTTTTTTTAAGATTTTATTTATTTTTAGAGAGAGGGGAAGGGAGGGAGAAAGAGAGGGAGAGAAACAGCAATGTATGGTTGCCTCTCACGTGGCCCTCACTGGGGATCTGGCCTGCAACCCAGGCATGTGCCCTAGACTGGGAATCGAACCAGGACCCTTTGGTTCCCAGCCCGCGCTCAATCCACTGAGCTATACCAGCCAGGGCCCTTTTGTTTTTTTAAAGACTTATTTTTATTTATTTTTAGAGAGAGGGGAAGTGAGGGAGAAAGGGAGGGAGAGAAACATCAGTGTGTGGGAGATACATCATTCAGTTGCCTCTTACAGGCCCCCACATGGGGACCCGGCCTGCAACTCAGGCATGTGACCCAACTAGGAATCTAACAAGTGACTTTTGGTTCACAGGCCAGCACTCAATCCAGTGAGCCACAACAGCCAGGGCTTAAGTCTTTCTTTACACAATAAATTCTTCCCCAGAATTATTTAAAGGGTTTCTCTCTACCATGTGAGGGCACAGCAAGAAATCACCCATCTGCAATTCAAAAGAGGTCTCTCACTGAAGACCGACCCTGGTGGCACCTTGATCTTGGACTTCCTATCTCTTAAACTTTGATAAAGTTTTGACTGTTTATACCAACCAATGTATTTTTTTACAGTGGCTTGAGCAGACTAAGATAGAGATGAAAACCAATTCATTTTTTAAGTGAATTGATTCTTGTCTAGTGTTTCATAGTTTTAAAAATAAAATACTGATGGGGGAACTCAAGAGTTGGAAACTTTTGGATCAGGTAATAGCTAATAAGCTTAGTAGCTAATGCATGTAAAAAACTATTGTTTCAGGAACGGAAGTTACAGCCCACCCTGACTCCAGGAGGCCACAAGTCATTCAACCTCTGTATCCAGAAGAGACCATAAGCCATCAAGGTGGTATCTGAGCCACTGTGTTTCAGAGAGAGACATTCAGCTTCCCAGGACACAGATGAAGAAAATCACTCAGGACACAGACCACAGGTCACAGGACGCAGGACCCAGAGAGAAAATCACCAAAATCGCAGGTCAACAAATGAAAGGATGTCAGGGAAACTGTCTGACTGCAGCCTTTATCTGATTAACCTCCTTCCTGAATTCCAAATCCTTTACTTGCACTTTTTTTTCCCCTTGAATTCCAAATCTCTTACCTACACTTTTTCCTCTTTATAAAAAGGCTGGCTTGAAAGGAAATAAATGTAAGACAGTCTGTGAGGGTACATAACCCACTGTCTTCTCAGGTCACCGGCCATCCGAATAAAGCGCCCATAGATTCAGTCCCTGTCCTTGCTTATTGTTTTTGGCGGTGACAGTCAGCACGCACACCTACTTTTCTGGTTTCATTACTACTTTTTGCCCCCCTCTCAATTTTCTTTTCTTTTATGGGCTTTTACTTCCAAAATTACTTTTTGTTATTGTGGTTGTCGAGTTTCAAAAGAGAGTGAAGTTAAATGCATGTGCTCAATCTAACATCTCTAACCAAAAGTTCACTCATTTCAATGCTTTTTAAAATGAAATTATACTTGGCTCAGGCCTGATTCTGTGAATAAAATGAAAAGTAGAGTGGATCTATTTTCTTCGGTTCAAAACAAAATGTGGGTGTCCATAATCTGGGTGTCCATAATCTGGGGAAAATGATCCGATCTGGCCTTCAGTCATTGTGTCTGCCGTTCTCAGGGCCCTTGCTCAGGTTCACAAGGTTCACTCAAAAGCACATTGATCTACAGTCGGCATTAATCCACCTGAGACAAACCCGTGCATACAGTTCCCAAACATCTACACCGACACCTTTATTTCAAATTCTTACCACTTAGATGTACCCTCTGTGAGCTGGACTGCCTCTCATGGAAACACCGTTATCATTATCCCTCCTGCCTTTTCACTTAACTCTGTATCCTAACTCCCTTACCCTTTTTTGTCTTTGAGAAGTTACTTTTATCAGACGACTTTCCACCTATGACAATCTAGTCTAATCACTTCCAAGGGCGTAAGGCAGTGGTTATTAATGAGAATGATCCACCCAGGGAACATTTTTTTTAGTGTTATTTATTGCCACATTGGTGAGTGAGATAATTACATTTTGTGGAACAGGACTACAGCGATATTCTACAACTCACTGAATAGTTCCTCAAAATGAAGAATTATTTACATCATGACCTCCAAGTGTCTTGACATATATGCATGCAGGCAAATACTTTAATAAAGTTATCTGATCATATACTCTAACACCATTGTACATATTAACACAAACTAATTTTTCAAGATTATACTATATGATGAATATTTTATCACATCCAATCTTCATGTATGTGTACTGAGAGAAGACTGGATTGTGTTGTTCAGAACTTTTCTAAGAGTTATCATATTTATAGTGAAATTTTTGTACCACTTCCTTAGGTATTTGTGTGGCCAATGTAATAGTCTTATATTAGTCTGCATTTGTGGTTTTAACCACTGATTAATTCATGACATTGTCTAAATATATTTTATTTCTCCTTTTATGTCAATTGTTTTAAATTGAATTATATTTGTATGTTTATTTGGTTTATATTACCTATAAATTTTAATTCAGGACAATATTTGGAAGGATAAAAATATTTTTAAGGGCATTATGTTCCTGATAGGGTTAAGAATCAAAAGGCTTTAAGTCACAAAGGAACCTCAAGGATTCAAAGCTTTATATGGCCTCTGTGAGTGTAGAGACAATTTCACTGTTTATAAGACAACTACAGCAGAGAAATAAGATAGTTAATTTCTTAATAATATTCTGCCCCATTAAATTGCTAATAATTACACTTCTCTATGACTTAATGGCACGTCTTTGAAAATTTTCATTTATTTTATTATTTCAGCAGAAGTTTATTGAGCATGTATTATGTACCAGATAGTTGCATAATGGGTTTTTTTCAATATTTTGAATGGATCCATCATAACCTCCTCTCTCCTTTCTTCCTTCCCTCCTCTCTCCTTTCTTCCTTCCCTCTCTCCTTCCTTCCTTCCCTCATATCTCTCTCACTTTCTTCTATTTATTGTGTAAATTCCACAAAGAAGGCATGGATACATTCTGCTTATTAAAAAATAAGTCATAAAATCTTTATGGATAAGAAAAATACTCCTCTTTTAAAATCCAGTTTCTCTACAATTTTACTTTTGTTATCACCAGACAGTCACTGTGCTTTTTCTACTGTTTATATACATATATGGACCAGTAAGACATATGTATGTTTTTGTAGTGGGGGAAGGTATGATGTATTTGTGTATGCGGCGGGGGTGGGGGCTGTTAGCATATTATGTAAAACTGTAGGTATTTTGCTATAAGTACTTTATATACTTTTTAAATTGAAAGATATACCTTCAAGTTTCACTTGTGGTAGTGCATATAGTTCTTTCTATTCTGTTTCCCTGCTGCATGGTATTTCTCAGCATTAAAATATTAGTCCTCTAACATTGTCCTTTAAATAACAAGTAACACATTTCACAATACTATCAGCCGCTGAGACATAACTTGCAAAGTCCAGAGGGTCAGAAGCAGGGTGACTTAATGTGAGGGAAGATATGTGGCATTTTGAAAAGCAGATGGAAAGTCAGCAAGGAAAATCTCCTAATGTCCTAAACGTACTTTGCTTAATCTGTAAGGGCAGGGTAAGTGCAATACATGGGAATAAAGATACAATGAGGGGCAAGAAGAAAAGAGAAAAAAACTGCAAATACATTTATTTGTCTATATATTTATATATCTATATGATCTTTAACAACACTGTGGCCTAAAGTTTTCTCTTTAGGAATATCTATAATATTATTAATCACTATAGAAAGAGAAAAAATTACAGATATATTCACTTGCCTGTGTACTTACATATCAATATGATATGTAACAACACTGTGCCCTAAACTTTTATTTCTAGAAATGATTATCTATAATATTCTTTAGGCTTATCATTCTAGAAATGACAGATTACCAGGGCACAATTCTCTATAGTTTAGAACTCAGCTCTCCACCTATAAGCCAAATCAAGATACACTTGCCTCCAGAAAATATTCTTTCTGATATCCTCAGAAACCAAAGTTAATGTCTTAATGAGCTTCTTTGAACAAAAAGCAAGCTATGCTTAGTGTTTCTCATTGTGTGTTTCTCATTGAAAGAAAGTAGATTAGTCCTAAATGAATGCTAAATTGGATAGGGAGTGTTATCAGTCCATAGCCTAGTTCACTCTAACATTTAATTAGAAATTCATTTTACTTTAATCTAAGCTAAAATAGAGCTGTTATGAATTCAGAAAAGAATAAAGAAACAAATGGTATAAGAAGATATTTTTTCCTATTTCTGAAAAAATCTCCAGCAGACTTACTTAGTTAGACCTTTACTATTTCAATTTCTAAGAATATAGAGTAAAAATTATAGAAGCCAAGGACAGAGGTTTAAAAAGAAAAGCAGCAAGGTTTGCATTGTTTTCATCTTTGTTGCCTATGCAAGAAAAGTTGTAGATTTTAAAATCAAAATTTTCTTTGAAGAAACTCAACAGTTATGAAATGTTTTGTAAAACATTACTTAAGTCTCAGCAAGATGGAACTTCTTTAATACATTCAGCCTTCTGACATGGTAATCTGAATAGTATTATTCATAATAAGGAGTTTTACTTTTTTAATTTATCTTCCAAGACTAACTCTGTCTTTCTTCTGTCTCCAAAGCTTTTACCATGGTGATTATCTACCATGATAATAAAGCCACAAGGATTTGTGAGGAGAGAGATTTTTTTCATGATTTTAGCTGCTTACGTTTCATCAGCCTTTTTGGGGGGATTCTATTAAATTCTAATGCATTACCCTGAGTCCTTTCCCCCTACTTCTGTTTGTCAAAATTTAAATTGTGATCTATGTATGCAAACTTTTCCCAGGTAGAAAGATGATTTAAAGTAAAACAGGTAAGAATTAAAAAAATAATTCAGTAGGAACTTAGCTATCAGCATTTCTAAGCTGGCAAATTTTAATTTTGAAAAGAAAGTAACATGTCCTTTTTCAACAGATGTCTTAGTGAATGCCCAACATCTAACTTGCTTTTACTTACTAGCATTTTTGATTTCTGGGGAAAAATAACTAACATGCCATATTAAATTGCTACTGTAATGGTAAACTGCTTCATGAAATGGATTTATATTAATGCCAAAAATGAAACAAAACTTAAGTTTAGTTTTATCTTTATATCATCTATATTTAAAAAAAGTAATTATTCATAGCCAGAGTAATATTAACTTAATAAATATAATAATATGAAATTATACATTTCCTCAGTATTTCCTGGAGATAGGAAAATGACTTAATGTTTTTTTCTACAACCAAGTGACTATATATATGTACACACAATTGTGTATTTTATTATTATAAATATTTATATACATATACATAAATGGAGAAAGCTTGAAAAGCTAATGTTGTTTTGCTGTAAAAAGATTCCGCTTGTGATGTTTTTGCATACACCTTACACATCTTTATTGCAAGTTGTTACCTAGTTTTATAATTTGGAAAAAATATTGTATTCGTTTACCAATATCATTAAAAAAAAATATTATTGAGCTCCAGTTACATGCCAGAATTATACCAGACACTGGATAGAACTAAACACAATACATATCACCCCATTCTCTAAAGTTTAATATCTTATCAAGGGAAGATAAATATCAAACAAATAAATATCATGAGTCTTACAGGATTAAGAGAAAAAAACAAATCTATTTGTATCGGATTTAGAAAATGCATATTTGAATTAATAATAAAGTTTGAATACTAGTAAATGGAAATGTATATGCAAGGCAAAGATCAAGTAAAAAATTAACAGAAAATTGATGCAGCAATATTAATGTCAGATCAAATAGGTTTTAGAAAAAAGTTAAATAATTAATTAATTTAGCAAATATTTATTGAACACTTACAATGGGCAAACTGTTGTACAATCCAGACAAAAAAAGTGAGAGACTAATACATAATTAAATATATGGCATGGTAAATGACAGTGAGTTCTAGGAACAGGTCAGGGAAAGAGGAGAGAGAGAGGACATCCTAAGGTTCTGAAAAACTTGTAATTTTAAATTGGTGCCTAGGAAGGCCTCGCTGAAAAGGTGGTATTTAAAGAAAGATATGAAGGAAGAAAATGGAGGAGATGTATTTGTGTTTCATGGGGAAGCATTTTAGGCACAGGAAACGCCAAACCTGAAGGCCCTATTCTGAGGAACTTACCCAGATCATTTGAGTGAAATAAAGAAGCCATACATGTATGAAGCTGAGAGAGCAGAAAAGACAGCATTAATAATTATAACGAGGAATCCTACCTTAGACTAAAGAACCAAACCATAAGCGGTAACATTTGCAGAGGCTATTGGTGTGATTGGCCTAGGATACGCCTCCCTACCCCAACCCTCCCCAATTTTCGGGCAGCAATGTATTTTGAATGGAATTTAACTATCTCTCCACTTATAAAGTGGGCCCTCGTTCATCTAAATATTTTGCTTCAGTGCTCCAGTCATGTTGCAATATATAGATTTAGCTTATATCGTATCTATTACCCTTGTGATGGTCATTTACCTTGCCTCCAACTTTGCTAGATCAAATAACATTCGTAGGAACATCTTCTAACGCATCTCCTTGTACATTTGTTCAAAAGTTTCCCTGGGATTCAGAATTGCAAGACCACAGAGCATGTGCATATTAACTGCAGTAAGTACTTTCTGATTGGTCTTAAAGAAGGGCTTTGCCAATTATTATCTCACCAGCCAGCGTCATTATCATACAACTTCCTAGTTTTTAAAAAAATTTAAGAGGTGTAATTAGCTTTTTGACATTAAGATGATGATCTCTTTGATCAATATTTGTTTTTCCAGAAGCCCTTTGTCTATATTTTGTATTTATTTTATTATTGTGTCTCTTTCCAGGAATACTTTTATAGTAAGTCAGCAAACAGACGGTGAAATTCCAGAAATTTCCAGCCACACGTGTATTTGTGTTGCTTCTTGATCACGCCAGGCGCAAAGTGTAATTCAAAAACTGCAGTTGTGATTGCTACAATGAGTAATCAATCAGAAATGATAATTTGCCCTTGCCGTGTAAATATGAGATAGGCAGTGGGCTGGTTAGGGATTCTAGCTCACTAGAGTGTATCTACTGCCATCTTTTTCTTTTAATTCGTAAGGAATGTGTTAGAATGCAAGAGAGAGAGATGCAAAATTGAGAATATATTTAAATAACTTTAAACATAAAACCAAATTTTATTTAACCTTTATTTTGATACTGTAATCACTATTACTGGCAAAACCCCTCTCAATTGATGGCATCACTCACATATTCATGTTCTATGTTTTTTCTACTGAATGAAAGAGCTAACTTATAATATTACTTTGGTTGCTGTTTTTTTTTTTTTTTTTTGGTGGGGGGGAGAGATACATTTGTTGTTCCATTCATTTATACATTAATTGGTCGATGCTGTTATATGCCCTGTGTGCACTGACCAGGAATTGAACCTGCAACCTTGGTGCATTGGGGCAATGCTCCAATCAGCTGAGCTACCCCGGCTAGAGCATGGCTGCTGTTCTTGATGAGTACACACTTTTAGTATGTAATCAGCATGTGACTTGATCGTTCGAGTGCCTACTCAACTCCAGAATCTTTGCTGTATCTGTCAGCTTTATTTCTTCAGTACATTTTGAAGAAAAGAGGCCAGTGTTCGAGACAGTGTACAATTGCTTTATGCTCTCTGGTCCTGCTTCCCCACCCCAGGAACTCTCAAAGTCTATTTCATTCAGTCCCAACTATGACAGTGCCCCACCTCTCTGATGCTGGCTCACCTTATTCATCTATTTAACAAGTATTTATTAACACCTACTATGTGCCAGAAAACATTCAAAACGTGTGATACTTCAGTAAAATTGATAATGGATTGCACAAACAACAAACATCTTAGTGAAAACTTTTAAGTTTAGGGAAGTTGTTCCCCTCACATTTGGAACCAGAGCAGCAGATATCTCTGCTTTTAGAGAAGATAGTAAGATTAAATGATGTCATTATTGTTATAGTGGGATTCTCTACTGATGTGTAGGGATTAGTACGCAATATCTGAACTGCATAACTCTATGAGAAGAGTTATACTGTTATAGCATGAGGAAGGAAGTTTATGATATATCTTTAATTCATTTATTTCAGCATTGGCAAATTATTTCAGTTAACTATCAAAATAATCTTAATCATGGCCATAGCACATGAGTCTGGTTAAGAGGAATTCATGTTGAATAGCACAAAGTTTTGACCACCAATAATCAACCATTTGATATGTGGCAGTACAGCATTCATAATCGATACGGTATTGGTGCCAAGGAAATTAACTTTATGAATACTGAGTATGAGTTCTAAGTTTCTAATATGGTGAGTTTTCTGTAAGAGAAAACCACACTATTCTCAAAGATAATAGAAATTAGAAGTGATTTCATGTATACAAGTACACAATACCATTAGTTTATGAGCATTCCGACTTCACATAGGATTATGTTATGTGTAGGTAAGGTTTACCTGTAAACTTGTAGGTGTTACCCCTCTTAATCCATATTTTAGCTGATTTTGCTGATGTGGTATTCAATTTTAAATACTCTAACACAAAGTAAAGTGGGATTACCTATTAAGTCAATAATAAATTAGCTATTCTTTTATGTTAGTATTATATTGAATTTTAGGAAAAAATGGTTAAGTAGAGTTACTTTTTGCTGCCATTCAAAACATATATATATATAGAGAGAGAGAGTTTTATATATATATATAGTTTTATGTACATAGTTTTTTATATATATATATATATAGTTTTAAAGTACCCTTACTTACAATTTTTCTCCACTTTTTTGGAAGTTACTATTTAATTGCATGTTATAGTGCCATAGCAAGTTCTCTGATATTATCTTGGGGCTTGATATACCTTGCAGTCCAGTGGGTCAATTATTTAGTGAATTAATCAGAGATCCTTTGTCCGAGTCATCATCGGCCACGCCATTGTGCTGCGTTGTCACTGCCAATAAGACTATGCCGGCGTGCCCAATCTTCAAGTTAAAGTGACGTGAGCTTGAGTCGCATCTCTCCTAACTGCTCTGTGTCCTTTATCACGTCACTCCTTTGAATTTCAAATACATCATATTGAAAGTGAGAGGACTGAAACGGATAATCTCCACAGTCTTGTTTTGTTCTGAAGTGTAATGCTTCTATGATGAAGCTATGAGTTCTGACAGTAATAATTCAGACAACTTGAAGGCTCTGTGCACTTTGATGAATGGCCACATAAAAATGTGAACACAGAGTACATTATAGTAGAATAAGAGATAATATAAGCATATTTGACAATTATAACCTTGAAATAGCTCAGTGTGGATCCTCTAGGTAAACAAAATGGTGGGCATTACCTCAATTTTCTTTCTGATATTTCAGAATGGAGCTTCTGTATTTATTTGACTCTAATTTTCATATCTTTACAAATTTTATGTGCACAAAGGTAGAAACAACTTCACTTATTTTAAACAGCATTATTTTCCTCTTTATTCTAAAGAAAGTCCAAGGCCCATCACTCCAATTTTACACTTGCCAGTAACACAATTTACCACATTTGTTTTTCTTTTTATTTCCATATCCAGCAAAACTCCCAAACTAGACAAATCCATCTATTCCATTCACCATTTATTACATTCAGAACTAAAACCGCCGTGCTTCACTGGAAAAAGCCACACAAAAATGCAGATTGGTTCCACTTTAGATTTATGATTACCAAGCACAGATGCAATCTCAACATGCCCCAGCAATTTTTCTATATTTTTCTGGTCTATTTGCTCTATTACAACCCACAACTATTTCAAACAACTCTTTTAAATATCCAGACTTCTCCAATTCCCTAATTTATTTCAGGAAATCATCTTTTCCTACCTAATGTCTGTGCCTGGAACTTTCTGAATTCCATTCTCTCCCTTCTTCTCATGACCTTTACATTAATAACTATTCAGGCTTCCTTACATATATAACCTCTTTTTCAATTTGACTTTTTTCTTGTAAGGGATCCTTTTTTCTCATATTCCCTTCAGTTAATGCCCTACTTCTTCCTCCATTCATAGTTAAACTTCATGAAACATTGTCTGTCTCTGTTATTTCACCCCTCACTCAGGAAACAGACCTAGCTCTATGAACTCACTTATAGGAAAATGTTTCTCTAAATTCAGTAAACTATTTTTCAATAGTCAATTTGTTTACTTTTTAGATGTACTTTTGCTAACTTTTTGCTTCTAGAAAGAAATCTTGTGCATTACATGGCCAGTACTGTATTTCCTATGTTTCTTCTGCTTTTTCTCTGGTTGAAAGTCCTTGAGGCCTGCCCTGGCTGATGCGGCTCCGTGGATTGAGTGTCACCCTGTGAACCATAGGTTCGCTGGTTCAATTCCCTGTCTGAGTACATGCTTGGGTTGCAGGTCAGGTCTCCAGTAGGGGGCGCATGAGAGACAACCACACATTGATGTTTCCCTTTTTTTCTCCTTCCCTTGCCCTCTGTCTAAAAAATAAATAAATAAAGCCTTAAAAAAAAAAAAAAACTGCTTGAGGCTCAATGTCAGGTCCTCTCCTGTTTACACACTATACTCTTTAAATAATTTCATTGACTGTTGGCTTCAAATATAATTTATATTCTGACTAGTGGAAAACAAAATTTACCTCCGATTATATTTATTTCTCATCTCCACATAGATGTTTGTGGACATTTTAAATTTTTAAAGGCATATTGATATCATTACCCCCAAACTTAACTCATGCACCTCCACATAAAATCTGATATTATCCTAGGGTCACCATCTTTTAAATGGCTTCTGCACACAGAGAAGAAAGCTATGAGATATTCAATCACTTTCTCACTCAATTTATGTGATATAGAATTAAGACTTCAGTATTTGTGTTTCTCCAGAATTTGCCTACTGGATATTTTTATCCATCCTACCACTCCTACTGTTGACTAAACTACCTCCATCTCCTATCTGGGCTATCTCAATAGCCTCGTAACCCACCTTCTACTCTCGTTTTTATAGATTGCTGCCAGTAAGTTTTCTAAGACACAAACATTATTCTATCACTTTCTGTTTAAATATTCCAATGGCATCCAATTTATTTAGAATAAAATCTCTCTCTCCCTCCCTCCCGCTACCACAAGACTGTATTTTCTGATTCTCTGGCTTTACCTCATGTGTCACTTGCTTTTGCTTTCCAGCCCACTGGACTTCCTTCAGTTCCCAAATAGGCCATGCTTTGTCTAATACAGTAATAGGCTCATACATCTACACTGCCTTTGCATACGCTGTCGCCTCTGCCTGGAGGACTTACCACCTTCTTCCCCCACAGACACCATTTTTCAAGGTAACATTATTTTTCAAGCCTGATCAGCAGTGACTTCTTCCTGGTCATGCTTCGCACCTCTCAAACTAATCAGGTCCTTCATTATATGCTTTGAGAATGTCTACTTTTGTTTCCCATCGTAGAGTCTGAGCTAAGCCTGACACAAAATCTATTTTATTATTGAGTAAAGCACTGAATAAAATATATTGGGAATTTAGGAGGTACTAAATTATTATTTTCATATAATATATATTACTTTGTCTTATAGACTGAATATCTAAAGCCTCCCAAAATTCGCATGTTGAAATCTTTTTTTTTTTAAGTTTTTATTTATTTATGTTTAGAGAGGGGGGAAGGGAGAAAGAAAGAGAGGGAGATAAACATCAGTGTGTGGTTGCTTCTCAGGTGCCCCCCACCAGGAACCTGGCTGGCAACCTAGCTTTGTGCCCTGAGCGGATTTCGAACCAGTGACCTTTTAGTTTGCAGGCCAGAGCTCAATGCACTGAGCCACACCAGCCAGGGCTCACATGTTGAAATCTTATTAACTACTGTAATGATATTAAGATGTGGAGTCTTTGGGAGGTAATTAGATCATGAGGGCAGAGCCCTTGTGAATGGGTTTGGGACCCTTGTAAGAAGAGAGATGAGAGAGACCATCCCTCTCTTAGCCATGTGAGGACAAGTAGAAGACTCTCACCAGACACTGGATCTCCTGGCTCCTTGATCTTGGACATTCAGCCTCCACAAGTGTGAGAAATAAATGTTTGTTGTTTAAGCCACTGAGTCCATGATTTTCCATTATAGTCATTTGAACTGAATATGACACCAGGTAAATGTAGCAATATTCATCTAAGAAGGAAAATTAAGTTTACCTTGAGAGTGCTGAAACTTCCAAGCCAATATTCCTGATGCCAACTATGTTATTATTTTCTTACAAAAGTACAGTTTATTATAGACCCAAACTATCCATAAGGGAAGACAGTCTGAAGTACTGGAGTACAACTCAGGTCTCTATGTCTTCTTTATTGTAAACCCATGACTTTTCCATGAATGAAGACATTTTATCTATGTCCTTTCCATTCTCCACCTACAGATCCTCCAATGCTTATTATTATGCTCATCTGTTTATGAAAATGCCCACCCCCCATTTATTGTAATGGAAGTTTACTCTCATTCTTTTGTCTCTTTCATTTCACTTTCATTGTAGACCGAAGTTATCCACTCCACCCCCATTTCCTACATTGGACCTTCATGTATTTCCTCTTGTCGGGGTATCTGCTAGCTAACACTAACATTTCTGGTGTAATCCTAAATTGTCCTTTATAGTTAAAGGACCTTGAAGAATCTTACCTACTTTTTAATATTTCTGGGCCTTGCTGTTGTGCAGGATAAGGAACTCCTAATTTTATGAAATGTTTATTTTCAAAATGGGGACATTAAACAGAATATATACTTTATAATCCAACCTCTGTTAGACAAGTGGACACGTTTTAAAATATATAACAACAATTAGAAAATGTGAATACAAGTTTAAACTACACTAACAAAGTTAGCTATTATCAATGCAAAAATCTTCACTCCTTCTCTTTGGAAGCTTTGTGTTACCCTAAGCCCTAAATCCATTTAATTACAAAATATCCTGGTTTTACATAAAATAGTTCAATGCCAGGATAAAAATGGAACTCATTTGTTGTTTTAAAATTTCTGTAGAGAATACAAAATGCTCTGTGTTGCCTATCTAATGGAAAGATGATTTTGAAATTAACTCTTAATAGTTTAGACTATCAGACCTTAATTTTTTCAATAAGAATATGCTAACTCATTTTTCATAGAATGATGCATTTATTTTAATATATCCAAACAAATAACATATACTTAGACACCAAAAGAGATGAGTAGTTCAGTTAAATAAGGTGCAAAATATTTTTCTCAAAGAAACTTACATTCTCAACAATATGAGAAATGTAGGATTTTGATATCCCTCAATGTCATGTCATTTTAAAATTATTTTTCTTTTTTTCTCCTTGTTTTTCTCTTATGATGTCTTTGTCTAGGGTTTTTCGGTATTATTTAAAAAAAATATTGCTGTTCAATTACAGTCGTCCCCATTTCCCCCACATTAATCTCCTCTGTCCTACCCACCCTATTCCCATATTCAAGCCTGCCCCCTAAAATTATTTTTAATTCACCGCAAGCATCTTAATCACTTGGCCACTTTTTTCTTCTTTATCCTTTTAAGCAAACTTTTTGAAATATATAATATATTCATAAAAATGAATACATTAAGAGGATAGAGCTTGATGTGTTTTTAAAAATAAGCATACATTTGTAATCAGTGCAAAAATCAAAAATTAGCTTCCAAAGCTCCCATTTCATTCACTGGGATATTTTAATATTGATCACCTTAGGTTTTGTTCCATTCCCTTTAACTTTTTTCTAGTCTGTTTTTCCATTTTTACCTCTATAATCTCCAATCCCAAAATTTCTAATTTACTTGTTCATTCACAATTTAAAACACACACACACACACACACACACCATATAGTAAATAAATAAGAGAAAAGAGGTGAAGTCTAAAAGAAAAATGGCTGAAGAGATAAGATTTAGAAATACATCGGTATGCTCGCACTCTGTGTAGATATACCAGTCAAAGCTGTACATTTACCTTATTTCCTATTAACTGATAAATTGCTCACTCTTAGCAGTTATGTCAACTTTTGTGCACTCTAGTAGTAGTATTAAAATAAAAAACTGGGGGCACTTTTTGTTATTATGAAATTGAAGCTACTTACTATCAAAATATGAATGTTTATGCTTAGTACTTGATATAGATCAAGAACATAAATATATTATTTGTAGACATTACAAGAGATTAAGGAATATCTCAGCAATTAGTTGATACTTTATACATATTCCTTAATCACTGATAATCTCTGAGAAACAGTTTATTAATTTAATATAGCCTTTTCTAAAGCTATAATTTTTCATCTAAGACCAACTACATAAAAATTAAGAATCGCCCACAGTCCATTAATTATAAAGGATGGCAAAAACAGAGGAATATCCACCTGTAAAGGAAAGAAAATTCACAAAGCCAACAGAAGTGAGCAGTTTTAGAACTGTGAACAAATTATTTTCTCTTAATCTGCTTCTTTTTAAAGATATCCAAGGATGTGTGTTACAAAATATTTAAAGCTGTCTCATTCATTGCTTCTTTCATTTCATGAATCCTTTCGTGTGAAGTTGGTTTGTTTCTCAGTAAAAACAGAAGCACTAAATTTTCAATAGGGAAAAAATTAAACCAGCAACATAAATTGAAGGGAGAGGTAAAGAGTATTCTAAGTGATGTAATTCTTTACCTTTCTACTCAACATCAATTAGGAGAATCAACAAAGACATAGTGTACAACAATTTACTGCAAAAAGGAAAATGAAAGAGCCTCAACTAAGAAATCATCACATCTATTCTCACGCTATCAAAGAGAAATTTGTCTAAATCATTCCACTTGAGAAACTCAACTTCATATTTTACAACTCATTTAGTTCCAGCAATCTTCACCAGCTAAACGTTTTCCTTTTGTGGCATACACACCCCAGGATGCAAGGGAGCATTCATGATAAAAGACAATGTATCTCTGTATTTCGCACTGAGAAGGTAATATTGAATTTTGAAAGTCTTACAATAAGTTCTCAAGAACTGGAAGATGGCATTGAAGCAGTGCTGTGAGGAAGTAGACTGGGTTTGGATGAAGCTGCCACAGTCACTCAACATTTTATGCAGAATATTATTTGATGTGATAGGTGGACATTGTACTAGTTTCCTACAGGTGTTATAACACATAATGACAAACAGGTGGCTTAAAACAATACACACTTATTCTTTCACAATTCTGGAGGCCAGATGTGTGGAATCAGTTCCACTGGGCAGGGAGTCAGTTCGTCAGCAGGGTGAAGGATCTGTGAATACTTTAGGGAGACTCTGTCTTTTCTTCCTCCAGCTTCTGGTGGATGCCATCATTCCTTGGCTGTTGGCTGCATCACTTTAATGTCTATGTAATTACTCTCTCTTCTCTTCTGTTCTCTTCTCTTCTGTTCTCTTCTCTTCTCTTCTCTTCTCTTCTCTTCTCTTCTCTTCTCTAATGTCTTCTCTTCCTTCTGGGTCAAATCTCCCTCTTTCGTATTAACACCCTCTGATTACATTTAGGACCAGCTGGATAATCTAGGATAATCTTCTTATCTCAAGATCCTTAACTTTATCACACACATAAAGATATTTTTTCTTATATGGTAATATCAAGTTGCCAAACATGAGGAACAGATGTCTTTTGTGGACCATTATTCAGATTATCACAGATACAGGTTTGGTAAGTGGTTGAAAATGGTAAAGAGGGTTTCAAGGTCAAGAGCAGCCTAAGCTAAGAAATTTGGTGAGGACTGACCAAAGGAAAAATAGAACATTTTTAGTATATGGAAAGTTACATTTACAGGGAATTCGAGAAGATATAGAATACTGCCTTTAACTCAGTTTTGCTATACAATTTATATTTTATAACTAAAATGCACATAAAATATAGAACCTTTTTAGAATATGAAAAGTTACATTTACAGGAAATTTGAGAAGATATAGAATACTGCCTTTAACTCCGTTTTGCTATACAATTTACATTTTATAGCTAAAATGTACATAAAATAGATATAAAAATTTAGCCACTCAGAGAGAGCAGCTGGTAGGAATAGTAATATTCACATTTTTATAAACTTAACATCACAATGTTTGACACATTCTTTCTAAATCCTAGTTTATCTTTTTTAGAAATTCGTAAAGGGAAGTAGGGCAAAAGATAATAATAATGCCCATTTTGCAAATGGAGACACTGAGGCTCTGAGCACTTAAGTGACACGCTCAGAAGCGGACAGCCAGTAAGGCATTACCAAGACTCCTGCTCCAAGTTCAGTGCCGCCGCTCTCACCCTCTCATACAGGCTGGGGCAAAAGTAGGTTTACAGTTGTTCATATGAGAATTACATAATAATAAATAGTAATACAAGAATGTATTCTCTTGTTCTATGTACTCACCACTGTAAGCCTATTTTTGCCCTGCCCTGTGTGTCCAGTTTCAGTATATCTCAATATATCTTTTTTTTTCTTTTCACACATCTCCATGTCTCAAAGAACTAAAGGATCACAGATGATGCTTCTAAATCAAGCCTGTGACCCATTGATTCTGAGACACAAAGCCAATGCTGCCTATCAGCATCTGTGAGAACCTAAGTTAGAATTGATCTAAGCTTTCAATTATGATGAAACTGACTCTGATTACTTATAGTTCAGAGAATTAAGCACTCCTCGAACTGAGAAAACTAGCCTGCGCCTGTTTGGCAGGTTAGGGCCCGATAGGGTAGGGCATTGGAGCTGCTGGCCCTTCTTAATATCTCAGGGCATGCCACTGTTACTTTACATGTTCTTCATCTTCCTGTGGAAGCAATACAAATGGCATGCCTTTAGACAATCAAGAAAAAAATTAGAAGGAAAAATAGGATCCTGAATGCTCTTTCTCATTTGAATAAAATGCTACCCCAAGATAAAAAAAGTTTAAAGAATTTTCACAAGCATCTGAAAGATGCAGGAAATGTGTCCCTCTATATGTGCAAAGCGCCATCTCTGCTTGACACATTCAGGCGGTTGCTTCTGAGCATTTGATTTCTACAGAGTGACTTCGAAATTAAAAGCAGAATAATACTGTAGACACGGTTGCTAATGTATTATTTTTCCATCATTTTCTGTAACTGATTAACAGGAGAAAAGTAAAAGGTTAATTTTCTAATTACATACTCCCCTGAGGTAAATTATGCACATTATCACGTTTATTGACACACTATAATGGGCACTTTATGGAAAAGTGATTTTCTCCGAAGCTATGAACAATCAACAGTGTATTTTTAGGAGTCAAGTACACAGCAGGTGAACCAGTGAAAAGACCTACTTCCACCAAAAATGTGTTTATGAGCAGTTCATGCCTCCAAGCAGGCTGAGGTGTTTCCAAGTCAGTTCATCTAACCAGGCTTAATTAATGTGAGTGAAGAAGAGTCTGCAGCATCAGACATAGGTTTGACTTTTGCCTGCTCCATAACTAGCCACAAGTCCTAAGTACATTCTTACATTATCTAGACATTGTTTTCTTCATTACTATGTGGAAATAATTATTATAAGGATGTAACTCAATGCATAAATACAGGGGTGAGCAAAAATAGGCTTACAGTTATTCAAATGGAAAATAATACAATAATTAATAAATGATAGAAGAATAAACTCTTCCACATACTCTCAAGTTTAAACCTGCTTTTGCCTACCCTTGTATAGTAATATATGTATAGCAACTAACACATCATCTGTCACATATCAGATTCTCAATACCTTATAACTGTGATGAGTCATGCAAGTTGAAATTAGATTGTGGAATGTGTTAAGTATATCCTTAGTTAGAAGTGTTTATGCAAACAGAATTTTCTGAGACCATGTTCCCATTTAGTTTCTCCTTTATAAAGAAAGGAGTAGAAGTCTGGGAGACAGAGGTAAATGGATTCCTGGTATATTTTTATTCCTGAGCTCATAGCATTTTTACAGAAACAGAAGAATTAAAGAAGAAAGAACATTTGTAGCTTTAGCCCAGTTCGTGTATAAACCTCAGGGATGCTCTTAAGTCTCTTTAGGATCTTCTTGTAAGTTTCACTGAAACTTACCAGAGACTGGCCAGGCTTGAAATGGGAACAGCATGGATGAGGGTATTGTATGAGGGGAGACCCCGCCAAAACAAACTAACTAACAAACAACAAAAAAACAAAAGAGAATTATCTTCTGGAGAGCAAGCTTCTTGTAGTACAAGCTGCCCCTGTGAGGTGAACCTTCTAGGAACACGTCTATACCAGCTCGTGGTGTTGTGAGAGGAAGCATTTGACTTCAGTTAATGTTTTTTTTAAGACTCCTGGACCATGTTTGCCCATTTTATGATGGGCAGTTTACTAGCACACCTGCCCACCCACTGAGTGTTCAGCAGTTTTTCACCAAAAAGAGCATGACCTTCGTGCTCCATTCTCCCTATTCAACCAATCTTACCCCAAGCAACTCTTTGCTTCTCTGGATGGAAGAAGTCCTCAAAGGGAAATGTTTTGCCAGATGTGGAAGAGGTGAAACAAAATAATGGCAGAAGCATTAAAAAGCATCAGAATTGAGTTCAAAAACTGATTTGAGCAATAAAACATGGTCTTGATAAGCATATCACATCAAATGGAGAGTACTTTGAAGGTAACTGAAGCTTAAACATGTAAGAATAAATATATCATTCTTTATAAATAAATTCTGGGCGTTTTTGAGGGGTCCCTCCCTAGGGCTGCTCACACGGTTTGGTGCAAGAGAAGAAAGCTGAGAAACAAAGGAGACATCCAGTGGTTCAAGTCTGCTTTGCTCTCCTGCTTCTAGCACAGCACACCCAAGCTAATGGATGGGCTTATTTTAAATATTGTAGCAGCTTCACTTTACTATCATCATTAACATTAAGATGTGTTTCTGTGAATTTTAATCTGGCATTATCAGTGAAAAGCAAATTAGTAGGATAAGAAATGTTTGTCCAATTTAAGAGACAAACATTTTTTTTCCCATTTCATTAAAAGCTCATTATACCAGTCTTTCCAGCATCTTTAGAGAAAAGTAAACTTATCTTTAATGGAAATAATGTAAAGTAATGAAAAGGGGATAGGATTTATATTAGAATCTGGATTCAATCTTACTCTCTCCGTAACTTTAGGAAAATTAATTAACTTCTCTGAGTCACAATTTTGTTACTTGGGAAATAGAGGCAACCACCCCAATAGGAGGGTTGTTAGGAGGATTAAATATTAGCACAAATGCAGTACTTGGCTCAGTGCCTAACCAACTGGAGTCGCTAAGTGCATAGGTGTTTAAGTAAATGAAGTAAATCTGTTTCGATCATCTCCACGCACTCTGTTAGTGATGGAGGGATTCTGTAGATGGCCAAACACAGGACACCCGACCGGTCGGGTAGAAATCCACAGCAGGTCATTGCTCACACAGCCTGGAGGAGCAGAGCACCACACACGTACAAAACACACAAGGACCGCACTGGGGAACAGAGTGAACAGCCGGGGCCTGGGCTAGCCAGACTTTCTTGAACTAAGAGAGTACGGTGTCCGGTACTTGGAACAGCGTGTGATTAGCTGGTTGGAATAATTGGGCTGGAAGAGAACTGAAACCTGAAACCTGCCACTCAGGAGTGAGCAAGATATGTGCCCGATACATTTGATAAGAAGGCTTGTTTAGCTGTGGCACCTTATCCGTGGGACATGAATGAGAGAGCATCTTAAAAGCTGGCAGTTTGAGGTTTCCTCGATTCCCTCAGATGCCAAAATGATACATAATACCGGGCCTTCGTTTTAGGGATGATGACAATAAAACTAATCTTCCTTTCATTATCTTTATCCCACTATTTCCTTAAAAAGAAATGATACATTTTTCAGAAAGACTAACAATATCATAGACATTATTACAGCCTGGTGATAATGTTATTCAGAAAAAGGAGAAGAAAAGAAAGAGGAAGGGGGGGGGGGAATGATTACTTAAGCTGCAGACTTCTTGGAACCCATATAGGAATTGGCCTCAAGTGGTGATGCAGGCTCTGTTGATCTAGTCTTTGAGTTAATATTACAAGTTTAAATAGTAAACGGTAGGTAAAAAAAGAAAATAAACAACAATGTTAACCAACAATACTGATTAGTAAAATTAAAATGAAAGAAGCAGATTTTTTCTTGTTGTTATCCTCCAATTGTTAAAAAAAATGATAAGTGTCTTTTGGAACAAAGAGTCTAGAATAATAACAGAATGATGAATCATGATTCATTCATGCCCTACTGACTGCATTTTCTCCACCTGTCATGGACTCAGCCTTTTGTCCGAACCTCAGCCTGTCCCTTGTGACTGAGACTTGATTATTTTCTTAAACGACATGACTGGAAATTTCATCTAAATCTCACCTTCCCAAGTTCAGCTACCTATTGCATTTCTAGACTTATCATTTGCCTAGTGTTTTGCATATTATGAACATGTAATTTGAAATGTTAGATCAAACTGCTTACTCTGACCATCCACTTTAACTTTAACTTCTCTCACCATTAATCAAGTGGCAGCAAGTATGTTTTTTTTCTGCCCTAGTTTCAGAGTATGAACAAGAGAGAAAAAAGAGTCCAATTTTAGGCTTTTAGGCTCTTAAGTAGACTTTGTAAAATCTATAGGAAGAAAAAAGTGTCTTAAAATCCACATTTTTTAAAAAAAAATTCTAAGAGCTTAGAACTTGAAAGAGAAAAGTTTTTTTTGTTTTTTTTTTCTTCTGAATTCCAAATGACTTGGCTTAGGAAGATCAGCAGTAAAGGCCTAAGGAAATGCAAAATGAATCATATCTATTCATGAATAAGAGATTGAGAAAGTAAAGTTAAAAGTTATGAAGCTAATCCCAACACAAAGGAAGTTTAACCTAGAGTGAGAAGTAAGTAGTGCGGATGTCATTAGATTAGAAAAATGGGTTCCTAAGAATGAGTCCTAAACCCATCACAATCCCCATTTCCACCTCAGCTGTAGCCTTAGGGCTAGTTTGAATGGAGTTCAAGTTTGGTATGAAGAACATGTGCATCTGAAAAACAGAGAGATGCTTAGAACACAGACATCACTGGAGACCAGCACTGTACAACGATACGGGCCTTCTGCTTTATCTTTCAACAGAGGACAGGGTGACCAAGGGACAGCAGGCAATGAGGGGTATCCCCACCCCAATACCAGGACCATACAAGCCTCACCTCCCCTTCTATCCACGTAGAAGGAAAAGAGAAGAGGGAGAAGTAGAATATTGAATTCACTGAGTTCAGATCAGTAATCAAACTTTTAAACTCAGAAATGACATAATTTACATTGATTTGCAAGATTAAGTTTCTTCTGTTGAATGAACTGGAAACCTAATTTTACTAACCTCTTTTATTTTTTATTATTATGTTTTAATTTTTTTCACCTATTCCCCCATCCTCCTCTCCTTTGGCAACCATCAGCTTATTCTCTGTATCTACGGGCCTATTTCTATTTACTAACATTGTTACTGGTTATGTTTGTAAGTTTTATTAATAACTACCAATTATAAGCCCTCTACCTGGATGGTTTCATTTAAGAAATAATGCATTTTATCTCAAAGTTTTTAAAAAAGCTCAAAACAAAAGAAATCCCACACCTGAAAATTTTCCTCTTAAATATAGCTTTATAGCCTGAATTTGATGCTTTCTCCTTAGGTAATCCATCATTGTCTGAATAATCAAATAATAGGCAAGACATGAAAAATACAGATTTCAAACTTGTAAGAGATGTTTACATACTTAAAGACATAGAACAAAAATTATTTCTTTAAGCCGCAAGTCAGCATATACTACAGAAAGCATAATATCATATCCGAATAAAGTGGTAGGAGAGAAAACATCATGTGAGAGACCTCTGCCAGTCATCTCCAAGGCAGGGTGAGCTGGGACTCAGCAAGACAGCCATCAGAAGGATGAGACATCATCCGCTGAAGCTAAATCACCTAAAGTCACATCAAACAGGTGGCGGGGCTACTCCTCCTTTCTACCTCCCTCACTGAAAATTGTTTACTACATTCTCCATTTAGAACGCATGTTTGGCTTTTATGTTTTCTAAAAAGGTATTCTAGACTTTTAGAATGAAAATAAATTTAGAAGCCATTTCTTCCAATCTCACCACAATGAGGGGGACTCTTACAATTACCAAATAGGCAGCTTTGTCATGAATCCTTCCAGTGATGAGCCATCTCATGACAATACAGGCTAGTATTTCTTTAGGGTCTTGTGATAATGAAAACATGCCATATCAAAAAGCCACAACTTTTCTCTGAATGTCATGACATAAAATAATACTATGTAAGGAGCCCTTCCAATATGTCAGGCACATTTGAAGTATTTTATTGACATCTTCTTATTTAATGTTTATAAAAAGATTATGAAATAAGTATTATGTACTTTATCTCTTTATAGGTGAGATTAATGAGACAAAATGGTATTTAATAAATTGCCAAAGTCAGTAAGTTAAGTGGGAGATCCAAGATTTGAATCCAGTCAGTCTGACTCTTGAGCATAGTTTCTTAATCACTAAGTCACATTGTCTTACCAATCAATGGAACAAACATGTATTATTTATTGTTAATTAAAAACACTTCATTATGTAAAGAAGACTCCAGAGAAAATATGAACCAAATAATTTATCAAACGAAGTAACCATGACATTTTTCCTAATACATATTGATGAATATCCTAATATTTCAAATGTTTTAAAATCATTAATACAAACTTTGCTATGTTTATATTAGAGATCCATGAAAAAAACTGTTAACTATCTATGTTCAAGCCATTTTGTAGGGACCCTATTGGATCTGAAATCCAGTTTCTTGATTATCACTACAGTGACTCTTCTGCCAACAGATCATTGTCTGCTAAGTTATCAGGGTTTGATGAGATGTATATGCTTTTATAAACATTAAAATCCAGTTGGAGAGAAGAACACATGCACAAAGAATTTCAGTAAACTGTTATGTGCCATAAAGATCTCTGATGGCATACAAAAGTGATAGAGAGAGTCATCATATTTCAGTGGGTATAATCCAGAACAGCACCCTGCACTATAGCAGAAAGTTAGTACGGTATCTTTGTATCATTCAGCTCATTCTCTCTGGAGAATTAGTTATGAAATCATTGGAATGTTTCTTTAAGGGCCATCTGTAGACTGTACTGAACTGTTCTCCCCTCACTGCTATCGCCTTAGTTACTATTTTCACCAGCATGTTTTAAGACTGTCTCCATCTTCAGATATTTTTATTTTCTTAAATTCACTTACAGGCTGTGTCCACTTTAGAGCAAGGTGTTCTTGGAGATACAATCTTCAAGTGGATGAGTCAGGCAAGACCCATGTGCTTAGGCTTAGAGCCAGGGCTGTCAAACTCATTTTCATTGAGGACCGCATCAGCCTCGCGGGTGCCTTTAAAGGACCAAATGCAATTTCAACTCCGTAACAGTTAAGGAGTAGTTACATTCATACAATCCTAAAATTATTTCACCCTTTCGAAGGCAACTGTGAGGCTGATGTGACCCCCAGTGAAAATGAGTCTGACACCCTGGCTTAGACTGTCTATGTGCTGTTTGCCTCATCTGTTCAAAACCTGGTGAAAGTTACTGAACAAAGCAGGAGAAGTAACAAGAAGGAAAGTGCAGGATGTTATCAGAAGTTTTTGATGTAACAATGCAGCGTAACTGAGAGCTGCCTGAGTTTGTATTTTAGGGCAAGTGAGGTGTACATTTTTAAAACAAACTACTCTTGTTCAACAACTTGTACTCGTACTACTGTAAGATTGCAGTTCAACTTGCTTTGTTTGCAAATGACAGAGAAATCTGACTGATATGAGCGAGACTGGCTGATGCCACATGGAGCTGAGTCCAACCCAAACTTCCAACTCACCAAAGTATGAGCAAATAAACATTTATTGTTTAAAACACAAAGGTTTGAGTGGAAGGACACACACACACACACACACACACACACACACACACACACACACACACACACAAGAAACCCATTAATAATCCAAAGTAAAGCAATTCAATAGTACCCAATAAGTGCAAATATGTTAGAAAAAAATCAAATTTATGAAACATATAAGTATTTGTAATAAGTATATATAAACTAAATAAACTAAAAGGAGAGGTCTAAACTTGGTTTAAACAATAAAGATGTACCCAATACCAAAGTCACAGAAAGGCAAAAATTAAAATGATAGATTAGAGCAAATTAGGGTAAATCTTTTCAGAACTTGATGTCAGATCCCAATCAATTCTATTGTGAAAAATAGAGGATCATGTTGCTGCCCATTGAATAAAATAACCAGAATTCCAGGAGACTTAATAAATTGCCAGCCAAATGAATTTTTGTACGTGATGTGTTTTGTGCTTCGTAGGAACCATTTAAAGCATAAGAAGCAAAGGGGATGTCTCTGAATACTGTGGTTGACTGAGACTTCAGGGACAGAGCAAGGATTCTAATAAACTCCTGGTAAATTAGAGTTGGTTTTGTTGGTTCAGTGAGAATACCGAGAATGCAAAGGCCGCAGTCTGCTTCCTCTCTTCTATGTAGATGGGGCTACGCTGCCTTTTCTTCTCAGGATTCCTCCTTCCCTATTCACTTCCCATGTTCTGATAAAGTTCAATGATTGAGAACAGATGCCGGAAGAAGTAAACAGTAGTCGAATCTCAGGAACATTACATTTTGATACGCATAATTGTAGGAGTGTTTTCATATGATTTACTATAATAAGCAAAATAAAACAGGGATAGTCGTGTTAACAGCAAATTATAGGAAAAATTGGATGCATAAGGTATATATGAAAAAACCAGAAATCTCCTTGATTTCATAAAGGTGTAGCAAAATTTCATGGTTAACATAACACTGAATTTAAAATACAAAAAGCATTCTTTTAAAAATAAGAACAAGAAAGGGATACTAATGCTTTCTCTATGTAACATGTCATTGAGCACCTTAGCCAATAAAATGTATCAGGAAAAAATAGCCTAATGCTTGCAAAGGAAGACACTGTTATTTTTAATAGATCACATTATCATCTACATAGAAAGCCCCAAATGATATATATAAAATATTAGAATTTATAAGATTTTTATTAAAGATGAATAAAGGGTCAATACACAAATAAAAATTGCATTTTTATCTATCAGCATACTTGCAAGAAAATTGATATTAATTTTAAAAGCTATAAAAATAGGCGAAAACATGTGCTTAAAGTGGGACTTTAAATCAAATAAAGATAACCTTCATAAGAACTGTAATAAATATACAGTCCTTTCTATTATTTCCAGTCATTTTCTTTTGCCAGATCCATAAGAGGATTATTCTTTTCTGAATAGGTAACTTTCTTTGACCACTGAGAAGTGAGTGATAGTAATTTATGCCATTTCTAAGCAGAAGCATTGAAGACCCGGTGTATGCTTCCCCATGCCCTTTTTACCTTCCATCATCAACACTGAATCTTTCTGGGAAGAGGGCAGGGTCATAAGTTGGTGGAGCCTCTGTATGTTCTGTGTCTTCGAGTAACTGCAATAAGCAGAGCTACTGTATTTTGCCGTGTATAATGCACCCCCATGTTTTTAGGCCAAACAATCAGGGAAAAACAAGCTTTCATTTTAATTTTATGTCAAATAATTAATTAATTAATTGTATTTAGATACTTGGTTTTTGTATTATAAAGGAATTTTAGCACTTATTTTTGAATATCTTATGGTACAAGAAATGTTATGTAACACATAATTACAAAACACAAGAGCAGATACAAGGTATTTCAGGTACTACCCATGTACAATGTGCATCCTTATTTTTCCCTGAAAAATTTGAGCAAAAAATGTATGCATTATACATGATAAAATATGGTAGGTATTAGTTGGAAAAAAAGTAATATTTCCACTTTACAGCCTGGAGAGTTGGACTATTTGTTACCCCAGAATAATCTAATATCCATCATGATGAACCCAATCATTACGGTCTTTCCAAGCCCAGTTCCAGCAACTACTGGATGTTGAAATGTATTCAATGTCACATAGGCTGAGACTTCTATTAATATATGGAATATCTTTCCTAATCCACTTCACCTTCAGCCCACTGTAGTCACCATAGCAGCCAAGATTTCATACCAGTGAGAACCACTTAGAGTAGGGCAGTGGAGGAGAACACACTCCTTTTCAGAAACCACATTGGCATATTAATTTTCTTAAAGGGAACTTTTGATATTTGTAGCCTCAAGATTACAAGTATCTAGGTGAATTTTGGAACTCTCAATATCTTTACAATTGAGACACAATTGAGGAAGATTGAAAAAGTAAAACCTAAATTGCTACTATCCTTTATTTTTCACAAAGGGAAATATAAAGCAAAAATAAAACACATACATACACAAAAATATATCTAGATTACATTGATTTTAAGTAGGTAATTTTATGTGAGAAAAGTATCATTCTTACAGTAGTTTCTGACTAATAAAACAAAAAGGCAGCAGGAAAAGTACACCAAAGACAGTTTTAAAGTTCTTCGTGTCTTTAAGTTTGATTAATGCAGTTCATTCCAATTACATTAGAATATTTTAGAAAGAGGGAGGAAGTGTATGTATGAGAGAGAACAATCTGTCTTAAAATAGAGACACGTTCTATACAACTCAGTTGCATAGAATAAGACATGAAGCCTCAATATATAGTTTTTCCCATAATAATGATGTCTAATAGTTAATCAAGTATATATACTGTTTGATTTTGGATATCAAGACTAATATAGTTTATATGTCATTTACATAGACTACAAGGGCCTGATTCTGGATGGGGACTGTGGTGGATGCCACCCCAACAGTTACGGCTGAACAGTGTGGGAGTGTAATGTGCATTGGGAAGATAACTACGAATTCTGTCAATTATGGGTTTAAGATTCCTTATGTGGTTCCCTTCATCTACTTGCCCCGGTTATGGGCTGAACTGTGTCTTCCAAAATATATATTACAGTGCTAACTGCCAAAAACTCAGAATGTAACTTTATTTGGAAATAGAGTTGTTGTGGATATAATTATTTACATTGAGGTCATGCTGGATTGGGGTGGGTCCTTAATACAACGTGACTATTGTCCTTATAAGAAGATGATGAGAAGACACAGGGCAGAATGTTTCGTGACCACAGAGGTGAGATTAGAGTTACAGAGCAGCAAGACATGGAACAGCAAGTGTTATTGGCAGCAGCAGAGACCAGGCATGAAACCTGGTTTCCAAAGACATTCCTGGCTATGGAATTCATAACAGTTATGAGTGTTTGAAAAATCAAATGTATTAAGTGAATTTCCTGAGTGAATTTTAGTTTTATTTCTACTCTAGTGCATGAAGGCACTAAGTGTATTTTAGTAATTGTATTTTAGACCACATTAGTTCTTATGACTTTTGAAATAGAGCAGCACATATGTAAAATCTTAATATACTCTGGATTTTAAGTATTTTTCTAATTTATTTTTGCATCTATTATTTATAGATAATCCACAGTATGCTAGGTACACAGCAAGAGAGAAGATAACATCCTCATTATTCAAGAATCTTTAGCAAGATAACTTTGAAGTCAAAGATATATTATTAATTATCATTATTTTCCCAAATAGAAGTAAAGTGGACTAGATATGCAAAATTAGACCCATGAGAAGGAAGAAATATACTTGTTTTACCCCAATACTCTGAGAATACATGGTGAGACCATTCATGGGATAATGTATGTATTTAACAAGAAATAATGTTTTTTCTTGCATAGAAATAAGTCTGCAAAAATAGATAAAGAGTACATAGTATATGGATCTATTTTACATATATCTGAGCACTATGTACATATAATGCTACAAAATATATATACACATTCTGAAACCTTTTTTTGAAATTAATATTATTTTATAATGATTTATTTACTTTTTTTAAGGCAAAGCAATTGGTCATTGATTATTACTATTGACTAACATATAGTTGTAATTTGACACAGTACAAAAACACTTTCACATCTTTTCTCCCTTTTCTTATTGAAACTCTGTGATTTGGATTTTGTGATTACTTCATTTTGCAGCTAGCGAATGAACAACAAAGCACTCTGGCAGGAATTTAGGTTACCCGTAATCACAAATTATTAACTGGTGCACTCTGAATTCAATCCCAAATATTTAAACCACCTTGACAATATAAAATAGCAAATCATCCAAAAAATGGACTGTTTGGACACAGGTCTCAATAGTTCTCTTAAATCTCTGAACATCTTATATGAACTTCTGTTCTGGGCATTTTTTTCCCCAGAGATTGTCTGTATAACAAGAACACTGGAGGATAGATACGCTATCTCTTTTTGGGAACAGGGAAGATTTGTTTCTTGACACACATAATAAAAATATTTTCCAGCAAGGCAAATAGTGGGCAGGTTTTCTAGCACTCCCTTTAAAAATTGGGGTTTCCTAAGCATAGTGTTCCTTAGCTGTGACAAAAGCACCCTATGTATAGTATCCCTCTGGGTCTTTCTACCTCATCCCAATGGGACTTGGGGGTGTGGCAAATACAACTGATATGAATCTGAATCTTATGCTTCCCCTTCTGCTGTAACAAAGTCCTTGGTCTCTGACCCAGGTCTCCCAAGTCTTCTGCCAGTATTTATGTTTTTTTTTTTTTTTTTAGAGTAGGGCAAGGGAGGGAGAAAGTGAAGGAGAGAAACATCAATCCGTGGTTGCCTCTTGCCTGCCCCACACTGGAGAACCTGACCTGCAACCTAGGCATGTGCCCTGACTGGGAATCGAACCAGTGACTCTTTGGTTCACAGACCAGTGCTCAATCCACTGAGTCACACCAGCCAGGGCTCTATGGTTCTTGTTACCTTGGAAATAGGATAAAATAAAAAAATCTTTACAGGTCCTGTGAAGTACTACAGAAGAATAGAAGAAATTCACCTCACAGCTTCAAAATAAACTAGGAAGAAAGTCATCCTATTAAAAGTGAAAGAGTTGGTCTAAGTTTGGTAAACTTTTGACCTAATCATTTAATTTGTAGGAATTTACCTTAAGGATATTGAGGAATGTATACAAAATATAAAGACATTTGGAATAGTACTGCTTACAACACTATTTCGGATGACTCCAACTTATTAAGGCAGTGAATGACAGAATCCCTAAAATTGTGGTACACTCACAGCCTACCAAGTATAAGCCACCTCCCAAAGACTTCAATATGTCCACATGATACTTTTTCTCATACTACCAGTCCCCAAATTTAGTCCTAATTCAAATCCAAGTTTCTAATCACCTATTTTGACATCTCTGTTGAAGGGGCCCAAAGTTTTATCACCCCAAAGCTGCCCCTTGGGGATATTGACTTTAAGCTGGATGAGGAACAAAAGATTCAGAAAGAACCTTTGGCCCTCCCTCTCTTTCCTGCCCAAGAGATTCAGACAGAAAAACCTGCTTCATGAAAGAAATCTTAGGATGTTTGCCTTAGCCTGAAAAGCCTCATTTGATTTAAGTATAGTAAGAGGGCTTCAGGCAATGGTCTGTTAGCTAGCTATCTCAGAGTCCCATTGTTTGGAGTTGCTTGGAAAGAATTTGCCTGCTCTGTGTGTTTGGCTCTTACTCAACTACCTGTAAATTGCCCATTCTCACATCTAAAATTTAAAACCTCATTCCTCCCCTTTTCTCCTCTGTCCAAAACGTCATACATACCCAATGTTGCTTCACTGTCCTTGGAATGTTCATGCTTATGTGAATTCCCCTTGCATGTACATTAAAAATTAGATTTTCTCCAGTTAAGCGCTATCTCTGTTAATTGCATTATTAGCCCAGCCAGAAGAACTCAGAAGGTGGGAGAAACAGTGATATATATATATTTTTAGCTGCCACAGTCATCAAAAGTTTTCTTTACGACCATTTGCTTTAATTTAGACTTCTCCTAGACAATGTGCTTTTGTCTTCTTTAGGATATCTTAATATTCTTTAAATTCTAGATCTGATACCACCAAAGTAAAACCTTCACAGTTTCAGCATTAGGATCAGTTCATTTTCTTCTCCATAGCGAGTGGTTAAATTACTTAGCTCGTTAAAATTAAAATTGTTATATTTGTCATGAAATGAAAAGCAACAGAAGTTCACGTTTCTCCTCTCCCAGTCTTTTGACTAAGAGATTCTTACCATCCAAGGTTCATGTAGAGGACTCAAAATAGATGCCGCTATAAATAAACGTAATTATAAGGACACTCCTCAGATGTGGACTGACTCTTCTGGATACATGCTAAAGAGTATGTTTGTTTTTTGTAGAAAAATCTAAGGAGTATCAGGTGTCATGCACTATTTTTGCAAGTCACACATATATGTAGTTCCCATAGACTATATTCATGATATGGACTCAAGTTGTGTGTTTTTTTAATCTTCCTTATATTTGAGTCATTAGGAAAAGGACTGCTTACTCACAATTGAATCCTACCAGCCCAACTTCCTGTTTCTAATCAGAAGCTCACGAGAAGGTTAGTCTTTGTTTTATTTATTCCTAAATCCAACTCCGTATCAGACAGAGAAGGTGTGATGCATGGAGGTATGGAAAAGTGGGTATCATCTTTATCTTACTTAGAAAAGCAGTGTTTATCAGCATTTTCTAAAGTGAATGCATATATTTTGTATTAAGAAGAAATATATGTGCAACACAAATAATGGAGATTGATAGGATTTTAAGTGTTTTAAGGAGTTTGGAAGAGTGGAGTAAGGGTAAGAGAATCACTATGAGAAATGTGCTAGTCATTTCTAGAACAACACATACATTTTAAAAGGAGTGATGTGAAAACCTACTGAAATATAATAGCACGCATTTCCTCAGTAACAGTAACTGCCTGAGATTGGGGAATATAAGAACTATATTACCAGGGCCTAGGAGAAGAAAGAAGACAATTAGTGGAGTATGAAGGAAATTGAAGACTTTAAGGAAGGAAAAAGATTATTGTTAGATTTCTTGAATCTTTGGCCCAGATTAGATAGAAAGGGAAGTGAAAAGTGAGAAGGTCTGATGACTAGAAATAACTGGAAAACTACTGATTAGTTGACGTTTGTACCAAGAATGAAGAATGGTCCGAGTGAAGGAGAAGAATAAGACTAGACTCTGGCCACAGATTGATATTGAATTTTTGTAGAAGAAATAAATTTCCTCAATATAGGGAGGTCTGACCACTAAGAAAGTCAAGTAAAGATGGCCATCACTGGAGTTGGAGAATCCAGAAAAAAAGCAGAGAGTTGGGAAGGGAAGGGGTTGGAAGGGGAAGAGAACAGGAGGGAGAGAGAGAAAGAATAGGGAGGAAGGAAGAGGAAGATGGAAAAGATAATGTATATTTTCTGGGTATAAAAATGGAATTATTTATTCTGCTTTTGTCTTTTCTCTGTTCTTGCCATACTATCTACTGTGAAAATAAAAGAAGAATTGAAAAACTTTTGTAACTCTAAGTCAATCCCAGGCACTAGCTCTAATTTAGTCTGCTAGAAAAAAAACAAACATAAAAACCAAACACCTACTTTTTCACCCAGAAGTCCCTGGTGTTACCAGAGAAAGCCATAAACCATGCAAATAACAACCTTTGCTCACTGCAGCCAGGTATTCTGGAATTTGTACACTCTAGTGGAGGATTTGGAAATGGTATAACTTTTATTGGGCTAAAGTTGGAGATATGATTTTTACTGGTTACCAGGACTTATTTTTCTAGCCCCACTTAGAACAAACATAGTCATTGAATATATTTGTTCTGAATGCATATGTATTTGTTGCTCTCAGAAAACATATAATAGATATCAAAGCAATTTACATAATAATGATTTTTTTTACTAATCTACTTACCTTGCTTTATTAAATTTTTTGCCAAACCTTAGAGCATTGCAAACATGACATAAAAATATCAGCAATTTTATTGCTGAGTCATGGTCATAGAGTGATGCAGCCATTTTTTAATTGAAGGATCAATTAGTATTGAAATATGCTCCTAATGACTACATTCTGCTACTTCCAGCAACTCTGACTATAGATAGTATCTTTTCAGGAAAAGCTGTGCTCTTTGTAGTCACAGAGATTAGAACCAAATTCTAATTTCATTATGTACTAGGTGGATTACTCTGAGCAATCTTACATATTCATTCATTCTTTGCTTTATCTTCACTCACGTATATATCAAGTCTTCATTCTTATATTTTATATAGCAAATGTTATTAAGTACCTCCTATTTCCTTAAATATTTTGAACATCAGTTGATTGGCCCAATCAACAAAATGGGGATGCTACTACATAGTTCATTTTTGTACATGCCTCAGCTAGATGAGATTTTTAGAACTCAGATTCCATTCATTATTTTATATCATGATTCAAAGTTACTTTTTGTTGGAACAACTCTATCCTAATATTTTCATTAAAAATATGCCATATAAATACCCATCTATAAGGATATCATGAATGAGAATCATGTGCCTGGGTTTTGTTCTAATTTAACTAGTACAATTTTTATATTATTTTGATCAAAGTAGAAATTCTACAGGTTGCATAATCAGTTAGTCAATAAACAATAATATTAATTAATTGTGAGATGCATATAAATACCAGGAACACTGGTTTTAGTTTTTAATTTTGTCACTCAGATAATTGGTAAATTCTCAAATTTTGCCGAGTAGAGTAGATCCTGCAATAAACAAACTGAAAAACAAACAATCACTTGCCTTGAACATCCTGTGACTTTTCTGTTCTGTCCAGCGTGTTGTTGCGCCTATTTCCAGAGCTGTGAATGAAGTTCAGGAATCAGTCTGACTTGCTCGATTGTTTATTAGCAAATCACCTTATTTTCTTAATACTTCACTAAAAACACCTCCCATCTACTTACTAGTCTTCTTTCTCCTCTCACAAAGGTCTCTTTTAATAGAATTTCTAAAGGGTTTTAGGTTGCAAACATCTATGGTTCTTTTCTTATTTATTTTAAAATAAATTATTGTGGACAATTCAAAAGTAAAGTTTTTTTTTAATATTCAAAGAAAATTTTTTTTTACTCTAAACCAAAGGTTATCTATCACTAATGAATATTTCTGAATACTAAAGTTTCTGTGTGCTTTTCACATGTTGATGATACATTTTCTATTAAAAAAAAAGAACTTCAAATATTCTAAATGACAAAATACTTAAAATTGCCACACCATGCATTTTTCTTTTTCAGGGTGATTAATATTCACTTCTTTGATGATAACTGATTCCAAGAATACTCGTACAAAAACCTCTTAGCTTTCTGTGTATATGCTGCAAATTAAACAATTAAAATTAAACCCTTCATTCCAACGATGAAAACCTATTGTACACAGATAACCTTGACAGGAGTTGGCCTGTGTCATGCTACCAATCCTCTCTGCTATTGGATTAATAATTAGTAAGGAATGACTATCCTAATAGCAAAAATAAAATTTTGGATTTCTGTGAGATACCTCTTTTTGCAGATAGAAATATACACATGCCACCTGAAGTATATGTGTAAAGTTGTACTTGACTCTAAGTTTGATCTTCGGGAAAAGAGAATAACATGTTTAGGTTTCCATACCTCAGGCAGAGGAGCCCGTGGATAGAGAGGGCTTGATTAGAAGCGCTGGGTTGCCAATCATGACCCAGCACAGTGTTCTACAAGAGTAATTTTTCATTGTATTAAGACTTTACAATCTTGAGCCTGAATGGTGAAACTGAATCACTTACAAAGTCACGCCAAATGTTACTCATGTTAAATTCTAATTATTGCATATACTTATTTAGTGGACCCTAATATTGAGTAATTGTATAAAACATTTCTAGTGTAGATTTTTCAAGTTGGAAAATGATTAAATAATTCTTTTTTTTATTCTACAAAACTTGCAATAGGTACCCATTCTCAAGCAATCTGGATGAAAATTAATGTATACCCAATGCACACATCAAGGCTGAATAAAATAAATATTATATATAAGAAAAGTAGACTACTGAGATAAAGCATTTGCTACTGAAACGAATGAACTAATAATGTTTGGGTCAGTTTCCATTTGAGCTTAGTCTTGTAAGATTTAGTCATGTTAGCCCAATACAAGAAAAGTATCAGTAGACATATGTAGGTACTGAGTTAGGGAAATGACGCCTGCAATAGGACCCTAACACATTTTTTAAGATTTTTAGTATGTGAGATATATAAAGACTGGATTTAGAGAATAAAATGATTGGATGAGATGATATAACCAGATCATAGAAGGATCTTAAAAACCAACTCAGAGGTTCAGATTTTGTTTCATTGACAGTGGGACACATCCAGAGTTTTCTGAACAGAAGACAGCTACCGAACAACCTAAGTTTTTCTTCAAGAGCACCGGAAAATCTACTGCAGAAAGAGGACTGAATTCTATTGCTGGTTTTAAAGATGGTCTTGAGTTTTGCGACAGCACCAAGGGTATGCATCCCAATTTTCAAGCAACTGACTGTGGCCTCTTTAATACTAGGCTGCTATAGTCTGTACAGTAATATGCTAGAGTTTCCAAATTTTCAATCATTTGAACCTAACTGAAACTTTTGGAGCAAATTCCAATTGAGTTGACCTAGAATTGCAGAACTCTTCTGTGAAAATTTAAAAATAAGACTTTAATAATACTTTGATACTACTATAATGCCTCTAGACAGAATAGAGTTTATTTTCATTTGCATTCAAATGAGAAATTTATATCATGCATATGCAACTTTTAAAGGACTGATTTTTAAAATTTAAAAAAAAATAGACAAAAACCAGGCGCTAATTCAGTTTACATTTCAGTATGTAAGCTCTCAGTGACTTAAGTGTTTCAGTCAAAGCTGATATAAAATATAAAACGGTTCTTTATTTTCCCAGCCTGAGTTCTGAAGTTGAACTCTTTACTTCATGGTTTAAAACTGATAACGGAATGTCCAGTTTGCCTTCTACTGTAATGAAATTGCTCCACGTGTCAGCCCTGCCAAGTCCCTGCTTTCTGGCATTGAAAATAAGGTCCAGATGGTCACCCAGCATTACCAGCACCCCATGGTGATGAACAAGTGACAATTTGCTTGGTGATCAGGCATAATTTAAAGTCTTTTAACCTTTGAATTCCAAGATATTATGGTGACAGATTCGATCATTTTTTTAAGTGCAAACAATTACTTGCTCAGCCCCCAGCCTTTTCCCCATGGGCACCAAATAAATTCTCAAGCTTACACTGCTTAGGTATAAAAATTCTTTGTGTGTCTTGAGTGTGAAACCCTTTATTACATGTACCAATGATAAAAATGCCATCTAGACCATAGGCAGACACAAAGAAACGAGAGATGTGTGTGCCCCACCGAAGGAGACGAGATAGGAGAACTCTGTGAGTTCCCTGTGGAGATACTCAGTGGGGTTTCACAGAAGGTGCCGACAAAATTCAATGGGGGAAACATAATCTCTTCAAAAATGGTGTTGAAATAATTGTATATTCATTTGCAAAAACATCTCGACATTATATATGTATACACATATATATTTCAACACTCTATATATAAAGTTTTGAAATTTTATTAACATTCAGTTTGAAAAGCCTAAGATAAGATATGCCAAGATGTAGAAGTGCTGCTTCTTAAATTTCTTAAGGAAGTTATCCTCTAGGGTTTTGTCATCAGTTTAGAAGTTGTGGAGTTTTTTAAGTGCTGCAAGAATTTATATATATGTGTGTGTGTGTGTGTGTGTGTGTGTATAACATATGTATATATATATACATGTATATATGTATGTATATGTGTAAATTATATACATAAAATAGAAATATGAAATAGATATATAAAATATTTTATAATTATATATAATAGATTATATACCTACATTTAAGAGTTAAAACTACATAACTTCTAGGAGAAAATATAAGAGTACATCCTTGTGACACTGAGTTAGGCAAGGATTTCTTATGTACAACACAACTAGCACTAACCATACAAACAAAAAAATGTGGGTTCAGTTGACTATGGGCTTATATTATAGTTTTGATGAAACTTTCTATTTTGTCAAACTATGAGATCCCGCCCGGCTGGTGTAGCTCAGTGGATTGAGCTCGGGCTGGGAACCAAACGGTCCCGGTTCGATTCCCGGTTGGGGCACATGCCTGGGTTGTAGGCCAGGTCCCCAGTGAGGGCCATGTGAGAGGCAACCATACATTGTTCTTTCTCCCTCCCTTCTCCTCTCTCTAAAAATAAATAAATAAATAAATAAAATCTTAAAAAAAAAAAAAAAAAAAAAAAAACTATGAGATCCCTCAGGGAAAAAAAAAAATTTTTAGACATCTTGGTTTTGGGCATCTACCATAGTGTTCATCAATTTAAAAATAGTAAATGCATGCTAAAATAAAAATACCATAACATAAACTCTTCTACCTTTATTACTGACACTGAATTGCATATACATATATAATATATGAAATATACATATGTGTATATTATTTATAGAGCTAAAATTTTCTCTAGCCATGAGAGCCCCAGGGAACCAGTACAGGGCATTACTGTAATTTCCCTTTATGAGAAATAGAGCATAGATTTGTGCTTTCATGATTTCAGTATACTAGCATAGCAAAAATTTTAATATACAACCTTTTATATAGATAATGTTAAATGTCTGTAAACAAAAATAGAAGATAATGCATGTTTGTGTGCAAGTGCACAGATTTATTTTACTCTACCACCTCATATACGGACAGGCTACTATGTCTACAAAGCAAGCCCTTCAGCAATGAGCTAATCAAGTCTCTTAAATCCTGATAAGTTGAGGTAGTAAGATTGTGACACTCTGCTTTCCTATATGAGTTATTGATTATAATTCCCCTC